>JADHZA010000049.1:0-81212 GCA_018831705.1 Torrubiellomyces zombiae | reverse complement strand
GCAGGGGCGACCGCCGTTCGACGAACACGGCCTGTTACCAGAGAATCCAGACGCGGACCCGAAGCCAGCAGTATCAGTGATGATGGTCACGGACGGGCAGCCTAGGAGACCGCCCTACCATCAACACGGCTTGACACAAGCGCGATGATGCTGCTCGACCCCGCGAGCCTCCAGCAGGTTGCCAGGCTGGCCAGGGCTATTACCTACTCCGGCAGAAGCACCGCGCTTCCGCAAAGCGGCGGCGAGGATGGGGCCAACCGGTGCAGGCGCCTCCTGGAGCTCATCAGCCAATTCCAAGGCGACAACATGCTGCACACGCTCTGCAAGAGATACTGTCAGATCCTCTTGTCCAGGTTGCCGAAATCCGAGAGGAACAACACAGCTCAAGGTCTAGAGGACAAAAACCGGATCACCAATCACGCCAGCGCAGGCAAAAAGTACGACACCTTGCTCGGTGGCCACCTCGGCCTCCTCGTCGTCCTCCCGATCGACAGGGACACCGGCTCGCACAGCAAGCATGTGAGCTCAGCGGACATCTGGACCGCCAATCTCGACACGCTGAAGAGCGCCGCAGCACGCGCCTTCGCCGATCCTTGCGATCGGGTCGGGCCCCTCTGTAGGCTGGGGAACGAAGTACTTCGCTGCGCGGACAACGGGGAGCTGACGGAGTCCCTGGTTGAGTTCGAAACATCCTGTCGAATCGCCTCGTCGCATGATCAAGGTGGCTCTCTTACGGATGATGACGCCTCCGACCTCCTTGCCCCCTGGTCGGGTGGTGCATGCGACTGTCGCCCGCCGGCGTAGCCCGCACGGTTTCACAGGAGGTGCTTTGCGTCGCGAGCCACCACGGCCGCGGCCAGCAGAATAGCACCGGAGGGCCTCCCTCGGTGGTCATGCCTCGCACTTCCTCCAGTCACGTTCACACAGGATAGGCACCTTCTACCTCACGCGTTTCGCTCCCCTGGCTGTTTTCACCACACGCTTTCAGCTTCCTTGCTCATTCAGGCGGCCGGGTTGACGCGCCGTTATTGCTTACGTAACTTGCATCTGGCCCTGCAACGCCGCATAGTATAACACTCACGAGGAAATACGTTTCATTCGAGGCGAATGCCCGAACGCTTGACAATTCAACCAACAGGTGGCGCTCCACAGTGTCTCCAGACAGCCAGCAGCATCGGCAGACGAGGTGAACGGCCGGCCGCGGCATCTTCGCAATCGACGGGCACGCACACAACGCCTCTCGAGTGGCGCCGCGTTTTCGTGCAGGTTCACAGCCCGCCAGCTCGCTTCCGCCGGCCACACGTCATCACATCACATTCTCTCACCTCAGATTCATTGCCTCGCCCCACTTCAGCACAGCAAACCTCCTCGGGCATTAAATACGCGTTCCTCACCCTGACGAGCCCCCGAGCCTCAAACTCCCTCCTCCCAACACCGCCAGGCTCAACGAACGAATAACAAGGTCAGCCGTCAAGCCGCCATGGACCGAAAGCGCAAGGTATCCCAAGCTACGATCGACGAGGATGTGGCCGCCGGCCGGGTAAGCCCCAAGAAGGCGAACGTTTCAGAGCCCACGAACAGACCTCTCGCATTCGATCTTCAGCTCGCCAAGGTTCGCTGGCACCTGAATCCGCGTACAAGCAAAGAGAAAACCATCACTACGTGGGGGCTGATGTTACGGGCCGACCGCGCGGCCAAAAACTCGGGACTGTTGCCTGCCATTACGACGGGCACGCTGTGGGAAGCGCTTGCCTTCGAAAGCGGAAGCGACATGCTCGAAGCTCACATCCCAGAAGACGAGGGTGAACAAGGATGGGCGCTTGAACCCGAGAGAAGCTGGAAGCTACTCCTCGAGCGCCTCAAGCAGCTCACATTGTTGTTCCCGTTGCGGTTCATCGACGTCGAGATACGCCCCAGGGCGGCAACGGACGAGGGGGGCAACGGTATGTCAGTATTCACCATACCCGGCCCCTCCTTCCTTTCTCCCCCATGGGTCTAGCCCTCCTCGAGTCGCGTCGCGACACCCAGCTGACCCGGGGAGCAGCTAGGATCCATGCCTCGGACCGTTCGTGCGATTCCCAGACAACGGAGGAAGACGAGGTGATGAGTGATGCGCCGCCCACGCCCAGCGACCTTGGGTCGGATATCTACATGACAGATGCCACGCCTTGGAGCCAAAGCCCCGATGACGAACACGCGCAAACGAAGTCTTGGGCAGTGATAGACGACGGATTCATCCCCGACCTCCCCGACGATCTACAGATTGATTTTTCCCAGCACTGTCGCGCCCTCTTCCCATCGGCCGAGCTCCAAAAGCGAGAACGGACTGCGCTCGGGTTAGCAGGCGACATATTCGAGGCCACTGAGGACGGGGAGGCGGCCAGAGTTCAACTCCCCTGCCTGACAGAGACGCTCTCGGGAAAATCGGTCGGCAAAGTCGCATCCACCATCATATCGTGGTTCGGCGAAGGGCAGCAGGAAGTCACAACGCTTCAGGAACAGCTGGCAGTCGCCGCCATCGTCGACCACCTCCGCAACACCTTCGTGGAGGTCCATCAACTCACCGCGGCGGGAGAGCACGTACCCGACGTCAAACACGGCCTGCGCTTCAAAGACCAACGCTCGCCTCAAGCCACACGTCTCCTCGCCCTCGTCCGTGACGCACCGACAGTCATATTGTGCAAGGACTCTTCGTGGGCGGCCAAGGCCCAACGTCTTTGCCGAAGGCTCTACCATCAACACGAGCGCCGCGTCGCTGTACTCAATCGCGAGGGGTCCCTGGCCCAAGCGCAGAACCTTGCCACGACCAACTTTCTACCCTTGGTCGAAGTCACAGGGAAGCTCAAAACCGAGCCTACGGATGACCTTTCGATAGCCTCAACCTCGGATTCGGATCACGGCCTGGAAATCTCGACCATCCCCAACATGCAAGACGGCCCGCTCGTGCTGATCATCGACGTCTCTAGCCTGCAGAGGTCCGCTCTATACGAACCGTTCGCCACCGCGGTCGAGGTCCCCGTCCACTCGACGCCAGAACGCCCACGCAAGACAGTCAATGTGAAGATAACGGGCCTCCTCCGCGCTGGTCTGACATGCGCCTTTGGCTGGGAGGCGCCCTCGCAGCCGAATGAACTCCAGTGGATCTTGGAGTCCCTTTACCACGACCAGCTGTACGATCCATGGCCGGTGCTGGTGACCGATCGCTGCTGGCCGGAGTAGGCGGCGACTGCAGACGCTGCCCGCGCTCGTTGTATTCCCTCACCCGCCGTATCTCCGCCGTCTATACCTTTGTCGTCTTGCCTATGCTGTATGTTTGTTTGGGTCCGGCCACGAATATGTATTGCTCCCCATCTTGTTGCCGCACATCTTGGCTACCGCGCTGTCGTGTGTACGGGTACAATGTCTTTCTATATTGCAGCTAGAAATATACCGCATTGCCAGGGCTCCCCATCGCACCATCTTCGTAGCGGCAGGACCGTACGGCAGACCATCGAAGCCCTCGCCGTCGCACCAGTCCCAGCCACGGCAATCGCTACGTGCAGTGAAGTGATCCCGGAGACGCACGACCAGTTCGGCCCAGGGACCTCGAGGGTACGGGGCGCTGGCGTGAGTAGCCAAACAATGAATCCGCCGGTCTCGTCTCCATGGCCCGAGCTCCCTACGGCCCGACAGCTCGCGTGACGCCAGCTGTTGGCTACTTGGTCACCTTGCCCGTCAACAACTTCACCCCAACCTCACTTCACCCCGACCTCACCCCACCCGCTTCCTCCCATCAGCATCATCACCGCCGTGGACTCACCTGCCCGCCATCGCCGACGACCACCTGTACTCTTCGCCCAAAGCCTCCCTCACACTCTAGGTTGCAGACTGATGGCAGCCCCTCCACGCTACAGGTCAACGTGCGATCGATGGATCTCGACGCTACGGACGAAACCGTCGCCCCCATCCTCCGAGCGCGGAAAGCCAACGCGGCCTCCCAGCCCATCAGCAGAGTGGCGAGCCTTGCAAACGTCGAGGAGGCGAGGCAGATCACCTTCCGCGCTCTCTTTAGGTTCATAGACAGCTTACGCCGCAAGCTATCACGACACCGGGACGCCGAGACCGGCAAGGACGAGTCTTTCCTTGCGCTTCTCCACGAAAAAACTGTCCTGCTCAACGACGCGGTCCATCGTGCCCAAAAGTACAGGGTGCAGCTACCCGATCACGCCTCGCAACACCAAACCGAGTCGGAGCCGCAGCTGGCCGATCACGTCTCGCAACACCAATCCGAGTCAGTGACCAGTAGCGACGAAGGCGGCCGAGGCGGAGATGTCGATAAAGCTGATAGTAGCGAAGATGGCGATCACGTCTCGCAACACCAATCCGAGTCAGAGACCAGCAGCGACGAAGGCGGTCGAGGCGGAGATATCGACAAAGGCGAAAAAAGCGATGAAGGTGACAACGGCGAAGACGGCGATAAAGGTGACGATAGCGAAGATGGCGATCACGTCTTGCAACACCAAACCGAGTCAGAGACCAGCAGCGACGAGGGTGGTCGAGGCGGAGATATCGATAAAGGCGAAGAAATCGATGAAGGTGACAACGGCGAAGACACCGATAAAGGAGACAACAGCGACGAAAGCGGGAAAGGCCAAAAGGGCATCGAGGGGGATATAGAAGGGCTAGTACTGGCGCTCGACAAGCCACCCGAGGTCCGGCAGAAGGCCAGCAGGTGGAGCGCGAGAAAGAACAAGGGCGAAGGTCAGGCTAACCAGGGTAAAACGCCTACTGTCGACGATGTGGTCGGATACTTCGATGTCCCCCAGGCGAAAGTGCGAGCAGAATACCTAGTCCGATCAGCAAACACCGCCCGCGACCGTCTCGAGTACAGCTTCTCGGATACTACGGCTCAGGGCCTGCTAAAAACGCTAAATAGTATCGCGGGCAGAACAACACTTAACTCATATCGCAAGCGATACTGTCAATACCAGTTCTACCAACAGGCGTGCAAGCGAACACCCTATGGGTCGGGGAGTTTCATCCAGGCTACCTACGCCGACATCGCAAGGGAGTATAACTCTTATTACACAGACACCGAACCTATTACATGGCAACAAGTCCAGTCTCATGTCAAGCGTGGCAGAAATCTCTCCCGCATGACCGGCGGGCATCTGCCCCTCCTCTGCGCAGTGCCCTACAGAGATGAGGACCAAGGGCCTGTCTTGCCTCCAGGCTCCCAGCTACTACCGTTGGAAGTCGTGAACGGCGCTTACGAACAGTTGAAGGATTCCCCGGCCGCGAAAACACTCTGCTGCACTCTCTCCAGCGCCCAATCGTTCATCTGGAGCATCGGAACGGCCCAAGAGGCCCCCGACCTACTTGAGAATGTCCTAGAGCGGCTCCGCACACTCCGCGCAGACAGCACGGGTCCGAACTGCACCTGCAACGACGGTGGGCGAGGCAATATCGGGCTAGCCGACGGGAGCTCGGGGGGGGCAGCAAGCAAGGCGGGCCTGTCCGGTTCAGATCTCATGGACTTGGATGTCTAGGTGTTCTAACCGACGAGCCAGGATGACGTGTAATTAGCAATAACCAGCGGTACCGGTGGTCACCAAGCCAGCGTTGGCAATACTACCACTACTAATACCGCTAGAATACAGTAACGAGTGTCGAGACCGCTATTGTAGGCCGCCGTAAGCTTGTAGGACCCAGCTCCTTGTGGCGTCGTTTGAGTTGGCAAGTCTTGCCCCCGCAGGGATGCTATCCGGACGCACTGCCAACGGAGCCGTCAACAGAGTCGTAGCCTAGCTCGAGCTTGCTACCCGGCAGGGCAACACCGCGATGCCAGACGCCATCAGTACGAACCCAACACCACCTTACGGACAGATTGAGTGAGACCCCCCGGCACACACGCGCGCGTGTATAAGTGTGTAAGAGGGATCCCATTTGATATGTCCATAATGTGCCACTTACCATACAGTTCGATGCCGGTGGGTAGGTCGCGACGTACATGCGTAAGACGCATCGGTGGAGACTGTAGAGAAAGAGCAGCCCGGGAACGAGAACATTCATTGACAGCGAGTCGAGAGATCTAGAGGCCCGCTCCACACTGGCAGAACCTTGATTTTGAATTGGCAGCAACGCGTCTAGACAACTACCAGGCGCGCACAAGCTCGGATACTACGGCGAAGCCACGTAACAAAAGCGACAAGAGAACAAGAGCACACCACTGCCCGGCAGAGACCTCAGCGCTGCCGCCCCATCGTCTCCTCATCCTCTTCGTATGCAAGCTCCGTCCAGTCACTGCCAGTATCATCCTCGCCGTCATCGGAGTCGTCAAGGTCGACCGCGCATTCTGGATGGTGCCGCCAGTCCAGGTTAGCGATGCAAGTGCCAAAGGACCGTGGAGACGTATGGAGTGACGCACCTCGAGAAGCGCGATCAAAGTCTTCCAAATTGTGCTCGAGGAGCTCCTTCAGCCAGGCACGCTGCAGGTCGAAAAAACCACCGTCGACCCATTCATAAAACTTCAACCGGTTCTCGGTATCCTCGACTCGGCGGTAACAGTCTTCAAGGCTAGCGGGGCCAAAGAGAGTCTCTCGGAGCGCCCGGCGAGAGCGAGCCTGTCGCGAGTTAGAAGAGTGGACACGAAGACCGACAAGAGTAAGAAACGAGCAAGCTCACAAGAACGCTGCAAATGTCTGGGGCGTTTCCCACCGTAATCGTCGTCCTCGTCGTCAGGATGATCGCGTCGTACATGTCGTCCAACGCCTGTGCCTGGCGAAGGGTGACCTGCAGCACGTCAGCGAGAAAGCGAAGACGACGGAGGATCCTGTATGCTCACGGGCGAACACGGCTCTTCACTGTGAGCACAAACCACGCACCGCCGAGCCATGGAAAACCCAGGAACGTCCTGACGCACGTCAATGTCGGGCTCCTAACCCAACAGGCGACACGCCCAATTCTTGCAAGCCGTATCCCTACACGCGAGTCAGCAGCAATGAAGCGAAAAGGTCATCGAGATAACGCACATCGGCCGAGAAGGCGCGGGAGTCGAAGGCGGATCGGGTATCGTAGCGATCAGGCTAACAGTCTCAGCACAGGCAGTGACGTCGCGCAGAGGCACCTACAGGCTACAGGCGAGCAGGGAGAATCAGACAAGAAGCTTCCAATGGAACGCGGCGTCAGCAAAGCCCGCAGCACGGGGGGGGGGGGCCAAACGCGTACCTTTCGCGAGGGTCGAAGAGGGAGGGAAATTGGAGGCCCAAGCGGCCAGCGGCGAAGTTGAAGCACATGAAAGCGAAACGGGGGGCCCAGCTTCACACTGGTCAAAAAGTGAGTTGGAGGTGAATTCCCTACGCCGGCAGCTCTAATGCCCAGCCCGAGCTTGCGGCCGCGCGATGCTGCCGCGCTATGCTACCCGGCAGCTGCCAGGCACCATTACTACGAACCTGCCAAATTACCTGATGGGTTGATACGTAATGTACGTAGACGCTAGGGATTGACATGCCACTGACGCGCGGATCTCCGTCACCAAGGGTTGAGATGATCAAGATTCCCTCGCGACCAGCGGCAGAAACCACAGAGAAAGAGCGGGCCGATATCGAGGACATTGACAGTGACTTGAGTGATCTAGAGGTTCGCCTTGATGCAGCTGCCCGACAGGCACAAGCTCGGACTCTCGAGCAAAGCCACGCAGCAAAAGCGACGACAGCACCTGGGCACACCACTGCCCAGCAGAGACCTCGGCACGACCGCCCGACGGTCGTCGCCTTATCCCCGTTATGCCCAAACTCTGTCCAACCACTGCCGGTATCATCCAAGCCGTCGTCGAAGTCGTCAGTGTCGAGGGACTAGGGAAGCATCGCGAAGTCTGGATCGTGCCGCCAGTCCAGGTTAGCGACGCGAGAGCGAGAAGACCGCAGAGACGTATAGAACAACGTACCCGGAGAAGCGCGACCAAAGTTTTCCAAATCATGTTTGAGGAGCTCCTTCAGCCAAGCACGCTGCACGTCGTGAAAACCAGCTTCGGCCCGTTTATAATTCTCCAACAGTCTCCTGGTATCCTCGACTTGGCGCCAACAGTCTTCAAGGCTAGCGGGGCCAAAGAGAGCCTCTCGGAGCGCCCGGCGACAGCGAGCCTGTCGCGAGTCAGAAGAGTGGACACGAAGACCGAACAGGGTAAAGAACGAGCAAGCTCACAAGAGCGCTGCAAATGTCTGGGGCGTTTTCCACCGTGATCGGCGTCGTCGCCATCCAGCAGGACGCGGCATGCATGGCTCGAAAGGCTTCTGCCTGGCGAGGGGTGGCCTGCAGCGCGTCAGCGAGATAGCAAAGAAGACGAAGGGTCTGTATGCTCACGGGCTCACACGGCTCTCCATCGGAAGAACAATACTTGCATAGGAAACCCTCGCGATGAGAATCAACAACGATCGAGATCACGTCAATGTCGGGCTCCTAAACCGATAGGAGACGCGCCGAACGCTGGCAAGGCGCAGCCCTACGCGCGAGTCAGCAGCGACAAGGCGAAAAGGTCTTCGAGAGAACGCACATCGGCCGAGAAGACGCGGGACACGAGGAACGCTCGCGCTCGAAAGACGGCACAGGCAAGATGGCGGGTGTGAAGGCATTCGTCGGCGTCGACGGCGGCGTCGACGGCGGCTCGGGCATCGTAACGATCAGGCTAACAGTCTCAGCACAGGCAGCGACGCTGCAGGGGAACGCCTATAGGCGAGCAGGGAGAATCAGGTAGGAAGCTTTCAACGAAACGCGGCGTCAGCAAAACCTGCAGCACACCAGGGGGGGAGGGCCAAACGCATACCTTTCGTGAGGGCTGGAGAGGAAGAGAGAATCGAGGCGCAAGCCGCCACCCGCGAAGTTGAAGAACACGAAAGTGAAACGGGTGCACCAGCTTCACCCCGGTCAAAAAGTGAGTTGGAGGTGAGTTCCTTGCGCCGCCCGCAGCCCTAATGCCTACCTAGCTCGAGCTTGCTACCCCGCCATGCTACCCCGCCATGCTACCCGGTAGGGCCGTCCCGCGATATCAGGCACCATTGCCACGAACCTACCGACTGCTTGTAGTAGTTCGTAGGACTTGCATTATGTAAGACTTATTAGCTTGACGTGCCCCTATCACCTGGACTTCCGCCACCAAGTGCTGTAACGACTGGAATTCCCTCGCGACTAGCGGTAGAAACTACAGAGGAAGAGGGGCCCGAGCGCGAGGGTATTGACAGCGAGTTAAGAGATCCAGAGGCTCGCCTCGATACAGCTACCCAACACGCCCGAGCGCGGACACTCGAGCGAAGCACACACGACAAAAGCGCCAAAGGAACAAGAGCACACTATTGCCCAGAAGAGACCTCAGCGCGACTATCCAATGGTCGTCGCCTCATTCCCATCGTATGCAACCTCCGTACAATCATTGTCAGTATCATCCGTGCCGTGTTCGGAGTCGCCCACCAAGGTCAGGGGGCCGCCGAGTCCTCGTAAGGCCTGTATCGTGCCGCCAGTCCAGGTTAGCTAAGCAAGCGCCAGAGGACCGTAGAAACGTAGGGAACAAACTGTACTTGCAAGACATACGGCAGCAACACAGCGACCAAGGTGTTCTATATTGTGGCTGAGGAGCTCTTCCAGCCAAGCGCGATGCGCTTCAGAAAAAGCGTCGGCCAGCTTACAAGCCGCCAAAGCCTCCGCGGTATCCTCGAGTCGGCGATAATGATAGCCAAGGCCGGCTGGCCTAAAGAGAGCCTCCTCGAGCTCCAGGCGAGAGCGAGCCTATCGCGAGTTAGAAGAAGAGACACGAAGGCCAACCAAGGTGAATGGGACGCAAGCTCACAAGATTCCTGCAAAGGGCGGGGGCGTTTCCCACCGTAATCGGCATCATCGTCACCCGGGAGATCGCGGCATGCATGGCTTGAAACGCCCTTGCCTGGCGGGGGGAGACCTGCAGCGTGTCAGCGGGATGGCGAAGGAGACGAAGAGGCCTGCATGCTCACGGGCGCACACGTCTTTCCATGGCGGGCACAATTCTCGCACTTGGAGCTCCCAGGCTCTACCACAGGTCAGCCAGCGCGTACGGCGAAGAAGAGGAGCACCTGCGCCTACCATGCGAAGCCATGCAGACAGGATGGACGATCGGAAACACGCTAATGTCAGGCTCCTAAACCGATAGAAGATGCGCGCAACTCTTGCAAGGCGTATCCCTACGCGGGAGTCAACATCGACAAGGCGAGGAGGTCATCGGGATAACGCACATCGGCCGAGAAGGCGCGGCGGAGGAGGAGCGCTTGCGCTTGAGAGATCGCGTAGGCAAAATCGCGATGGCTGACGTAGTCTGCGTCGACGAGGGCGGCTCGGGCATCGTAACGATTAGGCTAACAGAGTCAGCACAGGCAGCGACATCGCTAAGAGACACCTACAGACGAGCAGGGAGAATCAGGTAGGAAGCTTCCGGGGGAAAGGGCCAAACGTAAACGTTTCGTGAGGGATAGAGATGAAGGGAGATTGAAGGCACAAGTGGCCACCAGCGAAGTAGAAGAACATGAGAAGGGAGGGCCAGCTTCACCATGGTATAAAAGTGAATTGGAGGTGAATTCACTACGCCGCCTGAAGCTCTAATGCCTACATACATAGCTCGAGCTTGCGGCCGCGCGACGCTGCCGCGCTAGGCTACCCGGCAGGCCCGTCCCGTGCTGCCAGGCACCAGTAGCACGAACCTACCTGCCAGCTTACCTGATAGGTTGATACTACTACTACTACTACTAGTTCGTAGGACGCTAGGGCTTGACGCGCGCACTAACGCGCGGATCTCTCCGTCACCAAGCATTAAGGCGACCGGGATTCCCTGGCGACCAGCGGCAGAAACTATGGAGGAAGATAGGCCCGAGAGCGAGGATATTGACAGCGAGTTGAGAGATTCAGAGGCTCGTCTCGATATAGCTACCCAACACGCCCGAGCGCGGACACTGGAGCAAAGCACACACAACAGAAGCGATAACGGGACATAAGCAAACCACTGCCTAGAAGAGACCTCGAGCGCGAGCAACCGACGGTCATAGGCTCATCCCCGTCGCATTCAACATTCGTTCAATCAGAGCCAGTATCATCCACGTCATCGTTAGAGTCTTCAAGGCCGACCGCGTTTTCTGAATCATGCCGCCAATCTAGGTTAGCGATGCGAGTGCCAGAAGATCGTCATGACGTGTGGAATAACGTACGAGCAAAAGAGCGCCCAAAGTTTTCTAAATCGTGATTGTGCAGCTCGTTCAGCCAGGCACGCTTCGCGTCCGAGGCACCACCTTCGGCATCTGCACAAGCCTCTAAAGCGTCCGAGGTAGCCTGGAGTTGGCGACGACAACGGTCGAAGCTCGCAGGGCCGAAAAGAGCCTCCTGGAGCGCCCAACGAGAGCGAGACTGTCGCGAGTCAGGAAAGTGGACAAGAGGACCAAACAGTGTAAAGAACAAGCAAGCTCACAAAAACTCTGGCAAGGCCGGGGGCATTTTCCACCGTGATCGGCGTACGCGTCACCCGAGAGACCGCGGCGCGCATGGCTCCAAACGCCCTTGCCTGGCGACGGCTGACCTGCGGCGTGTCAGCGAGATAGCGAAGATGACGAAGGAGCAAGTAAGCTCACGGGCGCACACGGCTCTCCGGTGCAGACACAATGTTCGCACCGCCAATCATTGCAAATAGAAAGAGGAACGACTGGGCAGAAGTCAAAGTCGGGCTCCTAAACCGACAGGAAACGCGCCCAATGCTTGCAAGGCGCAGCCCTTCGCGCGAGTCAGCAACGACAAGGCAAAGAGGTCTTCGAGATAACGCACATCGGCCGAGAAGGTGCGAGAGAGTGAGAAGGCTCGTGCTCGGAAGACCACGTAACCAAAATCGCGAGTTCGAACGCAGTCGGCGGCGTCGAAGGTGGCGCGGGCATCGCAACGACCAGGCTAACAGAGTCAGCACAGGTGGCGAAGTCGCAGAGAGACACTTACGGATGAGCAGGGCGGGATCAGATAGGAAGCTTCCGGAGGGCAAGGACCAAATGTAAACCTTTTCGTGAGGGTTGAAGAGGAAGGGGGGTTGAAGGCGCAAGCGCAAGCGCAAGCGGCCACTCGTGAAGTTGAAGAACACAAGGGGCCAGCCCCACCCGGGTGAAAAGGTCAGTCGAAGGCGAATTCACTGCGCCGGCGGCGGCAGCGGTAGAGTAAATTGCGGGTTGCCCCGCCATGCCAGACGCCATGAGTAGGCGCATCGGCTTGACAAAGGGCGTAAAGGTCCTCTGCCCTTTGCGAGAGCCGTTGACGAGATATAATTCAACAAATAACGAAGGGTGGAATGGGATCACATACGAGGCACACGCAAAGAAGCACGTAGTAACCCCCCTCAGGCCGGTCCGTGAAACATAGCCGTAAGGTGCATTGCAGGCATCGTGCCGAGACTGGTTGATCCTTGGACGGCTATCACGCACGCCACTTGCGTACTCCAGCTCCAGAGGAACAGCGACACAGGAACGAGGATATCGACAGCGAGTCAAGCGATCTAGAGGCTCGCCCCGACGTGGCCAGCCAGCAGAAGCTGCTGCAACGCAAACGCAAACGGACGGCCAAGTGACCTCGTGGAAAGAGGAACAGTCGAGAGCCCAGCGAGCTCGCTCCAGACCGGCAGGACCTTCATTTCGGGTCGGCGGCAGCAGCGCCTCGATGCAGCTACTCAACACGCACAAGCTCGGACACTCGAGCAAAGCCACACAACAAAAGCAAAGACAGAACGGAAGCACACCACTGCCCATCAGAGACCTCGGCGCGATCACCCGACGGTCGTCGCCTCGAACTCGTCGTACCCGGACTCTGTCCTATCACTGCCGGTATCATCCAAGCCGTCGTCGAAGTCGTCATGGTCGAGGGACTAGGAAAGTATCGCGGAGTCTGGAACGTGCCGCCAGTCCAGGTTAGTGACGCAAGCACGAGAAGGCCGTGGAGGCGTATGGAACAACGTACCTAGCGTGGCACGATAAGAGAGATCAAGGTTTTCCAAATCGCGCTCAAGGAGCGCGTTCAGCCAAGCAATCTGCACGTCGGAAGCACCGCCGGCAACCACACGAGCCGCCAGAGCGTCCGCGGTATTCCGGAGCTGGCAAATGTGATATTCCAAGCCAGCGGGGCCAACGAGAGCCTCTCGGAGCGCCTCGCGAGAGCGAGCCTGTCGCGAGTTAGAAGAGCAGACACGAAGGCGGACTAGGGAAAAGAACACGCAAGCTTACGAGATCTGAGCAAAGGTCGGGGACGTTTCCCACCGTGATCGGCGTCGTCGTCATCCGGAAGACCGCGGCGCGCATGACTCGGAACGCCCTTGCCTGGCGAGGGGTGACCTGCAGCGTGTCAGCGGGATAGCGAAGAAGAAGGGTCGTGGAAGCTCACGGGCTCACACGGCTGTCCATTGCGAGCACAATCCACGCACCGCAAAGCCAGCAAAGCACAAGGAACGGTCGGAATCGCGTCGACGGGCCTCTAGTCCGCGAGACGACGCGCCCGAGGAATGCAAGGCGTTGCCCTACAGGCGAGTCAACATCAATAAGGCAAGAAGGTCATCGACACAACGCACATCGGCCGAGAGAGAGCCGGGGAGGAAGAACGCTCGCGCTCGAGAGACCGGGAAGGCAAAATCGCGAGTGTGAACACGTTCGACGGCAAAGAAGGTGGCTTGGGCATCGTGGCGATGGGCTAACAGAGTCAGCACGAGCGGCGACGCCGCAGAGAGATCACTTACAGCCGGGTACAGAGAATCAGATAGGAAGCTTCCGACGAAACGCGGCGTCAGCAAAGCCCGCAGCACAGGCAGGGAGGGAGGGTCAACCGCATACCTTTCGTGAGGGCTGGAGAGGAAGAGAGAATCGAGGCGCAAGCCGCCACCCGCGAAGTTGAAGAATATGAAAGTGAAACAAGGGCACCAGCTTTCACCCAGGTCAGAAAGTGAGTTGGAGGCAGCCTCAGGCAGGGTTGGTAAACGGACTAGGCTTATGCAAAGTTATGCACGATCGAAAGTATAGATATGTATCCTCGCCGTTTTGTAAGGCGAAATCAGCGTACTAAAACGGTAGAGATACATAAAAATACTTACAAGTTACACGCTAGCGGAAGTACTAGTAGATCCAGCTACCGTTTTAGTATGCTTATTTTGCCGAGCAAAACGGTGAGGATATAAGCTTGTACTTCGCCTCGTGCTTCAGCCTATTCCGTTTACCAACCCTGGTTGGAGGTGAGTTCCTTGCGCCGCCCGCAGCCCTAATGCCTACCTAGCTCGAGCTCGCTACCCCGCCATGCTACCCCGCCATACTACCCCGCCATACTACCCCGCCATGCTACCCGGTAGGGCCGTCCTGCGATGCCAGGCACATTACTACGAGCCTACCAACTGGCCTGATAGGTTGATACTGCTTGTACTCCGTAGTTCGTAGGAAGTGACGTACGTAGGACGAATAGGCTTGACGTGCCCCTGACACGAGAATCTCCGTCACCAAGGGATATGACGGCCGATTTCTTTGCGACCAGTGGCAGAAGCTGTAGAGGAAGAGCGGCCCGCGAATGAAGACATTGACAGCGAGTTGAGAGATCTAGAGGCTCGCCTCGACACAGCTACCCAACGCTCAAGCGCGGACGCTCGAGCAAAGCCACGCAACAAAAGTGCCAAAAGAACAAGAGCACACCGCTACCCAGAAGAGACCTCGGCGCGTCCACCCGAGCGGTCGTCGGCTCATCCACGTCATATTCAGCATCCGTCCCATCTCGGCCAGTACCTGCCGAGTCGTCGTAGGATTCGTCAGGTCCGAAGGGCTAGGAGCGCGTCGCGGAGTCTGGATCGTGCCGCCAGTCCAGGTTAGCGATGGAAGCGCGAGAAGACCGTAGAGATCTATAGAACAACATACTCAAGACGAAATTGGCAGCAATATAGCGACCAAGTTGTTCCATATCTTGGTGAAGCAGCTCTTCGAACCAAGCACGGTGCGCTTCAGAATCAGCGTCGGCCAGCTTGCAAGTCGCCAAAGAGTGCTCGGTAGCCCGGATTTGTTCGAGATAAAATGAGATATCACCGTAGCCGCTGAGGGCCCTATGGAGGGCCCAACGAGAGCGAGCCTGTCGCGAGTTAGAAAAGTGGACAAGAAGACCGAACAGTGTAAAGAACGAGCAAGCTCACGAGGTCCCTGCAAAAGCCGGGGGCGTTTTCCGCCGTGATCGGCGTCGTCGTCATCGGGGAGATCGCGGAGTGTACGGCTTGAAACGCCCTTGCCTGGCGGGGGGAGGCCTGCAGCGCGTCAGCGGGATATGTAAGGTAGTGAAGAAGACGAAGGGTCGTGGATGCTCACAGGCTTACACTGCTTTCCCTTGCGGGCACAGCGATCGCACTTGGAACTCCCAGGCTCTACCACAGGTCAGCCAGCGCGTACGGCGAACATGAGGAGCACCGGCGCCTACCCTGCGAAGCCACGCAAACAGGAGGGGCGATCGGACACACGCTAATGTCGGGCTCCTAAACCGATAGAAGATGTGCGCAACGCTTGCAAGGCGTATCCCTACGCGGGAGTCAACATCGACAAGGCGAGGAGGTCATCGGGATAACGCACATCGGCCGAGAAGGCGCGGCAGAGGAAGAATGCTCGCACTCGAGAGAACGCGCAAGATAAAAGGCCATGGATGACGCCGTCCGCAGCAGCGAAGGCGGCTCGGGCATGATGACGATCAGGCTACCAGAACCGGCTCACGCAGCGACGCCGCAGAGAGATTTGTACAGGCCAGCGGGGAGAATGAAGTAGGAAGCTTCCAACGAAACGCGGTGTCAGCAAAGCCCGCAGCACACGGGGGAGGAAGGGCCAAACGCATTGATACCTTTGGTCAGGGTTAAGAAAGAAGGGCAAATGAAGGCATAGGCGACCACTCGCGAGGGTGAAGGGCACATGCGGAGCAGAGCCTCACCCGGTTTGAAAAGTGAGTCGAAGGTGAATTCATTGCGCCGCCGGCAGCTCGGAGGGGCTCAGCGGCAGAGTAAATTGCGAGTTGCCCCGCCATGCCGGACGCCATGAGTAGACGCATCGGCTTGACAAAGCTAGGGTTACTAGGACAAAGGGCGTAAAGGTCCTCTGCCCTTTGCGAGAGCCGTTGACGATATATGATCGGATACATTACGAAAGGGTGTAATGGCATAATATACGAGGCGCGCGTAAGGAAGCACGTAGTAGTCCCCTCCTGCGTTGGTCCGCTCAACCTGGCCGTAGGGTGCAGTACCGGCATCATACTGAGACTGGTGGACCTTCGACGACTACCACGCATGTCACATAGCACACTCTAGCTCCACTGGAAGAGCGACCCGCGAACGAGGACATTGGCAGCAAGTTGAGAGATCTAGAGGCTCGGTTCGACATAGCTACCCAACACGCACAAGCTCGGACACTCGAGCAAAGCCACACAACAAAAGCGACAAATGAACAAGAGCACACCACAGCCCGGCAGAGGCCTCAGCGCGAGCACCCGAGCGGTCGTCGGCTCATCCCCGTCATATTCAGCGTCCGTCCCATCACGGTAGGTATCATCCAAGTCGTCGTCGAAGTCGTCAAGGTCGAGGGACCGAGGAAGCATGGCGGAACCTGGATCGTGCCGCTATTCCAGGTTAGCGGAGGAAGCGCCAGAGGACCGTAGAGACGAATGGAACAACGTACCATAATATGCGCGCCTCGCAGCAACAGAGCGATTCCAATTTTCCACATCGTGGCGAAGGCGCTCGTCCAGCCAGGCACACCACGCTTCAGAAGCAGAGGCGGCCATCCTGGAAGCCGCTATAGCGTCCACGGTAGCCTGCGCTTGGTGGTAATAAAACTGACAGGTGGCGGGGCCAAGTAGAGCCTCTCGGAGCGCCTCACGAGAGCGAGCCTGTCGCGCGTTAGAACAGCAGACAAGAAGACCGAACAGTGTAAAGAACGAGCAAGCTCACGAAGTCCCTGCTAAAGCCGCGGGCGTTTCCTACCGTAATCGGCATCTTCATCATCTGGGAAATGGCGGCGTGCACGGCTTGAACCGCCGTTGCTTGGCGAGGGGTGACCTACAGCGTGTCAGCGAGACGGCGAAGGAGACGAAGGGCCCTGGATGCTCACAGGCTCACACGCCTTTCCATGGAGGGCACAATTCTCGCACTTGAAACTCCCAGACTCTACCACAGGTCAGCCAGCGCGTACGGCGAAGAAGAGGAGCACCGGCGCCTACCACACGAAGCCATGCAAACAGGAGGGGCGATCGGGAATATGTCAAAGTTGTCGGGCTCCTAACTCGACAGACGATGCGCGCAGCTCTTGCAAGGGATAAACCTACGCCCGAGTCAACAGCGATGAGGCAAGAGGGTCATCGAGATTTGAACGCACATCGGCAGAGAAGACGGTGGAAACCAGGCGAGATGCCATGCAGGCACAATCGCGAGTATGAACACGTTCGGCGAGAACGAATATGGCTCGGACATCGTAGCGATCAGGCCACCAGACTCAGCACAGGCAGCGACGCCGCAGAGGAACGCTTATAGGCGAATAGGGAGAATTAGGCAGGAAGCTCTCAAAGTTGAACGTGGCGTCAGCAAAGCCCGCAGCACAGGCAGGGGGGAGGGGGCCAAACGCATACCTTTCGTGAGGGTTGAGGAGGACGAGAGAATAAAGGCGTAAGCCGCCACCTGCGAAGTTGAAGAACATGAAAGTGATGTGGCGGGACCAGCTTCACCCCGGTCAAAAAGTGAGTTGGAGGTGAATCCGCAGCGCTGCCGGCATCTGCCAAGGGCTCAGCGGTAGAGTAAATTGCGAGTTGCCCTAACCGAGTGAGCCGGGGTCACGTCCAAACGCCACGGCCGACGTCACGAGCATCGAATAAATGCGAAAAGATATACGCAGGCAGAGATCCCGACGAGAGCTCGCGAAGAAGAACTCGTACTCGTGCAAGGATCGCAACGTTCAACAACAACTACCAGGGATTATTAACAATTATTACCAGTAATGGTAGGTGGATTCCAACCGGGCGGCACGGCGCGACGCGAAAGGAGGGGCAGCATCCCCAAGTGCGCAACTCCGCCGCAGACGCTTGCCGGTTCATCACGTCAGCAAGGCTGCGCCAATCCAGCGACGAGGACAGCCCGCAAGCGAGGTGAGCAACGGGGCCGTGGTCAAACACACGCTTGTCCGGTCTAACGGAAAGAGGAGCGAGAAGCTCTAGACGGCCAGAACCGCAGCAGGCACGCCTGTGAGGCTGGGGGATCGTTGGTCCCTGGATTACACCGCAGCAGAACAGCCAGGATGGGCACGTCCCGTCCTGGGCGCTCTGCCCGAACTCGCCTCCGTCTCGCATGCGTGCTTCTTGGGAGCCGCCACCGGGCAGGCTGTCCCCGTCAGCCTCGGTCCAGGTGGTCTTACGCACCACGGTTGGGCGGAACGAAGCCCTTTTGCTCCTCCCGTCACGCACAACCAAACCCAGCTCCTCGTCGTGGGCCGACGAACTGAACCGAATCGAGTGCAGGCGACGGCGCAGCGGGCATACGCCGGCGCACACGACATGATGGACGGGGCAGGGAGAGCAGAAGCAGCGTGCCCCGAAGGGCAGGGACGCTTCCTCTCGGCGCCGGAGGGTTGTTGATGGTCAAGTCAAAGGGGCCACTTCACCTCACGTCACCCTTCACCTTGCCCATGCCACCGGCGAGCCGTGGAGTCGCCCCAACTCGCGAACTCGGCCGGCGGGCCAGACCCTTCCCGCACACTCGCAGCAACGTCGGCCTCTGCAGCGTCGGCTTCTGCAGCCTCGTACGGATCAAACAGCGGCCTCTGGCTTGGCGGAGCTTGGGGACAGCCTCGCCCGTCCCCGCCCCCCCGCCCGTCCGGCCACGCTTACGTCAGCCATGGCTCGACCGGCGACGGTGAGAAGGCCCTCGAGGAACTGAACTACACCATCATCAAGAGACGACCTTGCCGAATCATGTGGCCTCAGCACGATCCTGCCCTTCGCAAAACCGGCCAGGGCAACGTTTTCATCAAGAACTCGGACCTCGCCATTGACAACAAGGCTCTCCACGACACATTCGCGGCTTCTGGCAACATTCTCAGCCGCAAGGTGGCTCAGGACGAACTCGGCAGCTCCAAAGACTACGGGTTCGTTCACTACGAGACGGATGAGGCTGCCCAACAGGTCATCAAGCATGTAAATGGCATGCAGGCGCTCAACGAGAAGAAGGTATGCTCGGTCATCACATCCCCAAGAAGGATCGTCAGAGCGAGCTCGAGGATATGAAGGCCAACCTCGCCAACTGCTACGTCAAGAACATCGCCGCCGAGGCCGCTAACGACGAACTCCGCGAGCATTCTCGAGAGGTATGGCGACATCACCTCGGTCTCGCTCGCACGTGATCGCGGCATCGGCTTTGTCAGCTTCACCACGCATGAGAGTGCTTCCAAAGCTGATGACGAGCTCAACGGCAAAGATTGTCACGGTCAGGACCCGAGTGCTGGCCGCGCGCAGAAGAAGCACGAACGAGGTGAGGAGCTCCGCAAGCGGTGTAAAGCGGCCCGGCCGGAGAAGGCCAACAGGTGTCAGGACGTCAACCTGCACGTCGAGAGCCTGTACGACGACATCGATGACGAGAAGCTTCGTCGGCCCTGACCCAAATTCGGGTCCAAAACCTAGCCAAGGTCATGAGGGACACCCTTGTCGAGGGCCAAGATGGCGACAAGGAAGCGGACAAGGAAGACGCGGAGGCGGACAAGGACAAGGAGAACCAAAAGGCCCACTGAGCCCCAGGATGGCGAAGACGATGCCGGCGAGAAGAAGTCGGACAAGAAGTCGGAGAGAAGGCTTGGTAAGAGCGAGGGCTTCGGCTTCGTGTGCTTCAGCAACCAGGACGATGCCACCAAGGCCGTCGCCGAGATGAACCGGCGTATGATCAACAACAAGCCTCTCTACGTGGCCCTGGCTCAGCGCAAGGACGTTCGCAAGAGCCAGCTCGAAGCCGGCATCACGGCTCGCAACCAACTTCGCATGCAGCAGGCGGCCGCGGCCGCAGGCATGCCCCAGCAGTTCATGCAGCCTCCAGTCTTTCTACGCTCCCTGGCAGCGGCCGTCACGGCCAGTTTCCCAGATATCCCCGGCAAGATGGTCGCGGCGGCGTGCCCCAGCAGCTCCCCCCCCAAGCGTGCACGGCATGCCGGGCCAGCTCCCTCCACAGTCCGGGCAGGCGGGCAACCCGCGATCCACGGCGCAGACCCAGCAGGGCACACCTGCTGGCGACAGAGGAGGTCCCCAAGGAGGACTCGGAATACCCAGCACGTCTTCCAGTTCTGCTGGAGGCGCCCAAGGTGCCGTCATGCCCCGCTGCTCTCCCATGACGGGCCGCTGAGCAAATGTGGGACGAGGCGGAAACGCGAACGCCCCGCCGGCCAGCAGAAGCAGGTGTTGGGCGGCAGTGAATTCGGGTGCGAAAGGGAGAGACTAGACTATCCGTCAGACTGAACGCTCCATGCAACTCACTCGACTGCATCGGCAACCTGCCTTTGGCGGCCGTAAAAGGAGGGCATTCGGTTCGTGCCTCTCTTCATCCCTTTCTCCCCTCCCACACACACACACACACACACACACACACACACACACACACACATCATCCTCTTCGTGCGTGTCTCCAAGCTCGCAAGGCTCTCAAACTCTCTCACGGCCTTTCAAAAACAGCAACCGCTCCCGCACGATTCTTCTTTTGCGTGATCACGATGGCCAGCACGCCCCACACCATCCGCTCTGGCTGTGAAGCTCATCGTGCGAGGGTCCATGCCAGGGCTCGCGCAGTACGTTATGTCCTCCTTCGCACATCGTGCTGTTGTTGACTTGAGAGATAGGACCCTGATAAAGACATCGCCGATCTGCCGTCTGTCGATATCGACGTACGCGGTCGGCCGAACGAGACTGACTTTGCGCTCTGGAAACGCATCAAGGAACGTGATGGCTATTTCCGTGCGTTCTTGATCCAGTCCCGCGGCCAAGAAGCTCCCTCGGCCTGCACGAACAGATGCGGAAGGACCGGGTCGCACCCATCGCACCCATTCACGTCGTGCGTGACTATTCCGGGCTATCAAAACGGCGCCTGCGCTTCGTGCGTTTGGGCTTCCCACGGGAATCTCTGCGAGCACTTTGGCGCTCCCGCCGCGCCAGCGGTCACGGATGATTCCACCTACGATCCGGGCGAAGACGAGGAGTCGAGAGACGAGCAGGACAGCAGCGGGGATGGCGACGTTGGCGTGGTTGTAATTGAGGACGACGGTGCTGGTGACGGTGAGGATGACGGTGAGGACGGTGATGAGGACGGCAGTGAATATCGCCCCGAGAATTCCACTCAGGATGGCAGTGAGTCGAAGTGAGGATGGCGGCGGGTAAGGCGACGAGGACGGCGGCGAGGATGTTAGTGAGGATGGCAGCGAGGATGTCAGTGAGGATGCCAGTGAGGACGGCTCTTGAGCGCAGCCTTGAAGGCCTCGGTTAGTTACCCTCTGCACGAGTTGAAATTCATCAATGAGTATCTCGAGGACCTCGGGTTCTGTTGTACGCTTCTGAACGAAGTCATCCTCTAGTCTGGGGATAAGAACGCTGGCCGGAGGACAACAAGGATCAATGATGGCTGCGAGGACGGCTGCGAGGACGGCTGCGAGGATGGCCGTCCTCACAGCGTCAAGCGGATGCTAGCGCACCTGGTCCGTCATCTCACTATCTCACAACCCGCCATTGCCTTTTCCAAGCCTAATGAACCCACCTCTACACCTCTTATTCATGTTATCAAGTATCCATTCCAGCCCGGAACCACGCTTATTTCCTTGTGAGGTAACAAACTCTTGATCTTCACTTAGCCTTATTTCTTTTCCCCCCTCTCAGCCCAGCTTACGATTCCTCCCTTATCGCTAAACCGAGCACTATGCTCTCCCCTCCGACTCTCAGCTTAACGACACGGCGTCGTTGACTAGTTAATCCTAGACCCTTCGACAGCGCAGAATTCAGAGAGATAAACCGGGCTCGAGTTGGAGAATATCCCTTCGTCTGCGCCAGCGGCCACCGAGACGAAAGGCCCTCGACCCAAGACCTGGCGGGTGGGAGCGGCTTCTGACCTAGGAGGCCACGGGATCTCATCACTCCAAGTCATCATGGAGGATGACGCTGCCCTTGAAGGCGCCTTTGGTTTCATACTGTATCTAGGTGGCAAGAAGGTGTTGTCGTTGTCGAGAGATCACCTTGCCCTCCATGGTACGTACACCAGACCGCCTCGGCCGTTACGATCTGCTGACCGCTAGTAGAACCCTCTCGCAGAGATAGACATCATTCCTCTTGCAAATCTATCATTTCAGGTACAGACTCGATTTGTCCTCCTCTCACCGCCCTACACAGCTTCACTAACCAAGATCACAGTTTCTCCAGGGAAGCGGTCGATTCCGCTTTACAACGTGCTGTGGGCAGAGCTATCCGACGGAGATCTGGTCATCGACTACGCCGCGCAACATACCAAGAAAACCATCAAGCCCGAAAGATGGGTTTTCGCCCTCCATCCTCCCACCGAGGCGTTCGCTACGGAACCTCAAACGCGACCTTCAGATTTTGTAGATCTGCTAATGTCCCGGGCCTACGGTGACGCTCAACGCCAGAAAAGGGCGTACGTGCTCATCAACCCAAGCTCCGGGCCCGGGGGCTCCCTTGGTAAGTGGAGTCGACATGTCAAGCCGCTTCTAGAGGCGGCCAGGATGGAATTGGACGTCGTCACTCTGACCCGAGGCGGCGAGGCGAAGGAGCTAGTGCAAACAGTGGACGTCGATGCGTATGATACCATCATGGCTTGTTCAGGAGACGGGACGCCCCACGAGATCTTCAATGGCCTAGCGCAAAGGCCCGATGCCAAGAGAGCCCTGTCCAAGCTGGCCGTGAGCCACATCCCGTGCGGATCCGGAAACGCCATGGCTTGCAACCTGTACGGCTCCAACCGTCCGTCGTTCGCGGCACTGGCTATAATAAAAGGCACCTCGACGCCTTTGGACCTCGTGTCAATCACCCAAGGCAACAAGCGCTTCATCTCTTTCCTCTCCCAAGCGCTCGGCATCATCGCTAAGAGCGACCTGGGAACCGAGAACCTACGGTGGATGGGAGAAGCAAGGTTCGGAGTTGGCATCATCACGAGGGTTTTCCGTCGGCGGTGCTACCCGTGCGACCTTGCCGTCAAGGTGGAGGTGGAGGAGAAGAACGGCATCAGAGCCCACTACAAGCGTCATGCGAGCGGCGTGAACCCTCGTCAAAAGGCGCGATCAGTGTGCCAATCGAAGAAGAGTGAAGCCGAGGAGGGCGAGGGCCTACCACCTCTCAAATACGGAACAGTGCATGACGAGCTGCCGGAAGGATGGGAGCTTGTGCCGTACGACAAGGTGGGCATATTCTACTGCGGAAACGTAAGTCTCGTCGCCCTCTTTCTTCCCTTCCTTTCCAACGAGGCATAAAATCGGCTGATACAGAAGAACACAGATGGCGTATATGGCACCAGGCGCTAGCTTCTTCCCTGCGGCCGTCGCTGGGGACGGCTGCATGGAGCTCGTCACCATCAACGGCGACCTATCGCCCCTTACGACCACGCGACTGCTCTTGTCCGTCGAGACTAGCAAGTTCTTTAACAATCCGCACGTATCGTACAGGAAGATCTCTGCTTATCGCATCATCCCCCGGGACCAGAAGGATGGATACATCAGTATCGACGGGGAGAGTGTCCCTTTCGAACCCTTCCAGGCCGAGATCCATCACGCGCTAGGGCGGGTTATCTCCAAAAGCGGCGTATTCGAAGCCGACGGACCAGTAGATTAGGACTCCGACAAGGCAAGCATACTAACACGCAGGTGGCTACCAGATGGCTACCTACATAGGTACAGGGCAGTGGATAGTATTGCGCCGGGAAGTGAAGGGCTAGCCAACGACGCTATACAGGTATTTACAAAGGGAGCGCCACGAGAGCAATATACGAGAACGGTCGCCTTGGTCCATCGCACGCTCTTGGGAACCAGCGCACGCCCCGTTGGCTGCTGTTCCTGCCATATCTCCGGTCTGTGTAGCACGTGCTTGTCGCATCGCGGTCCACCGCGACTCAAAGTGATGAACGAAGGGCGGAGAAGAAAGCCTCGCAGGTTGGCCGTTGCGTGTCTATGACGTGTTCCAGCTCGGGAACGCCATTGCATGCATGGGCAACTGCCAGTTGGAGCTACGACTCGCCCATGTCTCCCGTGCCAAGGCCTCTTTGCGCGAGTCGGAGCTTGTCAATAACCATCTCGAGGATTTCGGGGAGCGGCTTATCGGGGTTTTGTTGCCGCACGCCTTCAAACGAAGTCGTGTTCCAGTCTGCCCAGTATTGTCTCGTATGCGTGTGTAAGTCGAACTGCGCATAGAGCGTATAGTAGATGTCGTCCCAACGATATTCGGAGCCAATATGGTGAAGGAAGTACTGCTTGGCAGGACCGGCAAGCGTGAGTGGGAACACAGCGTGATACTAGTCTTCCGTGATACCAATCCTACTACAGTAGCTAACGAAGATGTTTGCTTTATCTTCCAAGATATCGTGCAGCTGGCCTGTATAGCTCCATGCTGTCTTCCAGCCTTCGTTGAACTCGGCGACCTTCTCCGCTGGGATGCTCCTGTTGGAGAGGACTAGTCGGGGCGGGATACATGTATCGAGAAGTTTTGCGATCCTCGGACTTGGCGTAATACGCGAAGGTGTCTTGCGCGGTCCGATTCGGATTGGTGCCCGTGGGGGCTCTTCGGCCACCCCTTGTTGGCTGCTCGCACATATTACGGGCTCTCCACGTAACCCTGCATGGCTTATCGTGCGCAAAGGTAGCGTAGCCTTCTCCGGCGGCTCTGTTCCTCGGGGCTCGGCCGAATCGATTGGCGCGTGAATAGGCTCTTCTGGTACGAACATCTCGTCTTCGTCTCTTGATTCCTGCTCGAGCAAGTCGAGAAGCGTACCAAGGTACGATCCCTTCCCGAGCGTGGGGTCAAAATTGAAATACTTTCGCGTGCAGGGCTCAGCCGCTCAGCTATTATCCTGCGGTCGAGCACAAACAATATATTCTAATAATAGATAGCATGCAATACATACACGTGGCTGCCAGCCTGTGCCAGGTAGCTAGCTGCAGGGTAGTGCACACTATCGGCGCGGTGAAGTGGACGCATCACAAAGCCAGGGTCGCGAGTGAATTCTATCGACCTCCGCCCCCGTTTCCTCGAGGCAGAGGCTATTAATACTTGACGTCCCCTTCTCGTCATAGCCGTTACCTATCTCTCCACAGTCCAGCGGTTCCTTCGTCTCACGATATTCTCGTTGCCCGCTGTGTGGGCTACAGCTTCCAAGGCCATCCGTGCACCCGACAACAGGTCAGCGCGACAGCCGGATACCTAGGCGCCTCCTCTACCACGTGGCTGGTGTCACCAACGTTTTCCCGTCAGCCTTACCCCCAGCGAGGTGCCGCCCGGCAAGCGTAACCTACCAGTAGTATGCAGCCTCGTCCGGTAATACCAATGCCGCAGCCTTTTATTGCTCGCCACGAGAACTATGGCGACACGTCATCGGGCCCGAATGGGTTTTAGCTAGGGTAAACCGAGCACATATCCTCCTAGGCAAGGTTTAACTAACGTTTGTCCAGCACCCTCAGCACTGATTCTGTGCCTCCTACCCAACTTCCTACACCACCCGCGCCCTCTCGTCGGATTTTAGAGTATAGACTGCGAGTAGGAGAGGGAGAGAGATTGGGAGAGAGAGAGGGAGAGAGAGAGAGAGAGAGAGAGAGAGAGAGAGAGAGAGAGAGGGTGCTCGACATCGACGTTTCGAACCGTCCAACAGGCCCTACACCTCATACGCAGGACGGTCGCGTCAAATACGCTACAGACTGTCATGCTAGGACCCGATGCCAAACATGGACAGCGTAGTCTTGGGCTCACCCTCACCGTCTCCCTCTCCTGCGACCCAACTCACCACCGTCCCCCTGTCGCCACGAATATGCGGACAACTTCACATCGCCAACCGGCCCAGGCTCCGAGCTTGAACGCCAGACACGAACGACTGCAGCACCTACATCACCTTCCTTCACCCCTCGCCCCGGCTCACGTTATCCGCCGCCTACACACTCTGCCTGGACTCGCCGCCACTGCCCATCCGCGAGCTCCTCGGGAGTCGCCGCCAGGAAGCCGAAACCTGGTTAGCACCGGACCATATGTGACTCGCTCGCCGCGAACGCTGCCGCGGCCAATGGCCCCCAGAACTCCACACTGCCGGCACGCATCGAGCAGGTCGTGCTTGAAGTGATGCGGAGTCGAAGCAAGGCCCTGGCCCGCTGCCAGCCGCCGGCCCGACAGACAAACTGACAGCTGCCCGCGTACGCGGCACGCAGCTCGCGGCCACTCCGTCGCAGTTTCACAGCATGCGTCGCAGTCTCACAGGAGCCGTTGAGCGAGGGATGAAATTTTTTTCTCACGGATTCTCGCCCTCGCTCTCCCTCACGCTCTCTTCACGTCCTACATCGAGCCAGAGCGGGCATCTCTCAACTCACGCATCGCGAACCATCGCACATCATCTTCTGGCCGTAGGAAACCCAGCAGCGCACAGTCCGTGCATCCCCAACCGTCAAACGTTACCGTACCTCCCTCTCACACCACCTTTTCTCTCCGTTCCACATACGTCCCGCACGAAGCCGCCCCATCATCCATCCACTCGAGGCGCGATGGCAGCGGCCGACGACACCGCAGAGGCGACGGGCGACATGGAGCCGCAGGCCGCGTGGGAAGCAACGACGCTCGACGCCACGAGCTCCCAGTGTGCCGAGCCAAACTCGCCAGCAGCGGCCGACGCCGATTGGGAAGCCGCCGACGCGAACGACGCGGACGACGCGGAGGAGCGCTACACGCTCGAGCAGCTTCAACGGCTCTTCGGCGGCGGGACCGCACGAGCCGTCCTCCTCGTCGTTGACGACCGACCGTTCGCCACCACCTGCCCAGATACCGTCCGTCGCGTGGGATGCGGGCTCTCCGGCGGGCTCATGATACGGGCCAGCCTCGACGTGGGCAGCCTCTCGCCCCAGGTCGTCAACCTATCCTTCTCGATCCGCAACGGCAAGGAGGCGGAGCGACTGATGGAGGTCACCATCCCGCTCGAGGAAGCCCTCCTTTTCACCGACCGTCTGTCAACCACCGACATCGACCAGGTGGCCACCCTGTCTCGCATCTTCCCCCGCTCCACCGGGCGCCTCTCGACCGAGCTGCTCCCCTCCGTGGCGGCCAACGAACCGCCGCCGCTGGACGACGCGAAAGACCTATGGGGCAAGCCAGAGGAGGAGCTCACCGACGCGGAGTACATGCACGTCACCACACCCTACGTCGTACGTCTGAGGATCAGCGCCCCCGCCGCCCCTCACACGATCTGGCAGAACGACGAGTACTTCGGCATGGCAGGCCTGACCCCCCACAGGCAGGACGTGGTCGAGGCCCTCACGAGATTTCGACGCGACCACCTGGGCCCCGACGCCGAAGAGTACGCGTGGACGTTCTTCCTACGCGACGTGGAAGACTTCCCCGACGGATGGCACGTCGAGCCCGACAACACCCCAGGCGGCCGCCGCGATCCGTTCGCACCATTCATGACATGGTGCCGGGGGGGTCTCCGCGAGCTCGATCACAAGACGGTGGAGCTGCTGAGCGTCGAGCGCCCCCAGAAGCCGATCAGGGCCACGATGTGCTTCACAAGCCGAAGGCACTACTCGTGCGTGCAGGTCGTCTCCATGCAGGATTCCGCCACCCTCCTGGCCGTCCGCTCCTCACTGCGCCACGAAGTGACCCCCAACGTAGCCATCATGGCGGTGCCCGGCTCGGAGTGGCGACCCGGGGCACGGGATCTGGAGAAATACGGCATCCCCGCAGACGGCATGCCAAACACCTTCATCGTCGCCCTCAGGCCGGAAGAGCACACCGACCTCATCCTCCCCGACGTCGACGCACCCGTGCACCTCTTCCTCGAAGGCAAGCAGACGTACCGCGAAGGCCCCACGCACGCCGTCGGTCCCGAGCAGCAGGCACGCATGGCATCGCACCTACGGCAACAGCTGGCCATCGCCAAACTCAAGGCCCAGGCCCACGCGCAGGATGAGGAGGAGCAGTACAACAACTCCGTCGCCAAGGGCCGCGTGTCCAACACCATGGACGACGCCGGCAGGATGGAGCGCGAGGACGACGGCGAGGGGGACGAGGACGACGGCGACCCCTTCGACGTGGAGGCGGCCGCGAGGAACCGGTTCGCCCAGCTCGCGGCCAAGGAGATGATGCACTTCATCGTCGAAAGCGAGGTGGCCGCGCTACGCCGGACGTCGCCCGACTCAACCGATGACAGCCTCCGCCTCCGCTGCGCCCACGAAGCGGCGCAAAACCTCCGCCAGCACGACAGCGAGCCGGAAGACGAGTACCTCTCCAGGGTCAGCAGCTGGCTCTCGACGCGCCAGGGACTCATGCGCCCCCCCCCCGGGGAGGGGGAGGACGAGAACATAGGCGAGCCCTTCAGGGGCCACCGGATCCAGCAGCCCCGGGGCGCGCCCACGTCGCTGGCACTCTTCCGCGTGAACCGCCCGCTGCAGCCCAACTGGCCGCGCTCGTTCTCCGCCCCACCGCTCAAGGTCGACCTCCCCCTCGTGCCGACGGCGGTCAAGAGCCTCAAGGATCTGCTCGACTCGCTAAGCGGCAACGACGTCACGAGGAGGATGGCCGTCATGTGCTGCCCGGAACAGGACCCCACAGCGAGCGTAGCCTGCGCGGCCATCCGCGACCTCAACAACCTCGCGAGCGACTCGCCCTTCGCCGCATACCAGGAGCACCTGCTGTCGTTCCGCAGCTTCCCAGCCAGACACTACCAAAACCTGCACGAGTGCTTCCCCGAGCTCGGCCGCCGGCACAGAGAGGGCGAGTACGACGCCGAAACGAGCACCCACATCGAGAAGCTGAAGCGCACAAAGGCCGGCCAGGTCATCTGGATCGGCTGCCCGGGCGCCGGCAAGACGAGAGCGGCCATGGAGGTGGCGAGCGCAGTCTGCGGCCATCCCGTCGCGCTCGAGGCAGACTGGGACAGGGGCGCAGAGAAGGCCCCCGGTGCCGCCATCGACCCCGCCGACGCTGACGAGGACTGGAGATGCCAGCCCATAGCCCCGCTCTCGGAGGACGTCGCCCGGAGGGTCCTCGCCCAGCTCGACGGCAACGACAGCCACAGGGACGAGCAGGACCGCAGCGTCGCGGACGCCGCGGTCGCGGCCACCCCGGCCCTCGCCATCAGCCCCGCCACGGCCACCGCAGCCAACCCTCGGAACGGATCGTGGGGCGAGAGACGGCGCCGCGCGCAGGCGCAGGACGCCCAGGCAAGCCAAGCCACGGGCCGCCTCTTGTGGGTCGCGCCGCAGAACCAGCAACTAGACGACGCGCTCGAGAGGTTTGGCTCGGAACCGTACTCCCGCAGGTGCATGCGAGCCTACACCATAGACCAGGAGCTGCGAAACCTGTTCCAGCTCGATCCCCAGCGGCCCGGCGAGCTCGACCTCCCCGCCAACCTCAGCGCCGCGGAGAGGATCCTCGTGCTGCACCTGAACCAGGAGACGGCGCGCCTGCACGGCGCGCGGAACCCATCGACCCAGCCGCGTTCGTGGTCGAACCTCGCGAAGGCCGAGGCGGCGCGCGACCAGGCAAGGTGGGCGGACGTCGTGACCGGGCAGCATGCCTACTCGACCTCGGAGAACGACCCGATCGCCTGGGAGACCGGCAAGACAAGGTTCCTCGCGGCCGGCAGAGTGCTCCTAGACCACGTCCTCCTCAACGCCGTCGACGCCGTGTTCTGCACCGCCTTCGTGGCCGCGGAGATTGCGAACCACCACCGCAGGTACCGACCGTCGCTGATCGTCGTGGACGAGGCCGGCCGCCTCCCAGAGCCCCTGGCCCTCGCACCCGGGAGCAAGTGGCCAGGCACGCCTACCATGTACTGCGGCGACCCCCGTCAGCTCGGACCCATCTCGCCCACGATGCGCCAGTCCTTCTCCGTCGAGGTCGGGGACAAGACCTTCGCGTTTCAAGACATCTACGGTGGCCAGGCGGCGATCAGCCTGCTCGACCGAGCGCTCGCCATGAACGCCGTGGACGTGCGCATGATGACGAACCACCGCGCCGAGGGAAACGTCGCCAAGTTCGGGGCCCTGAACCTCTACTCGGGCCAGATGAACTTCTCCACCCCGGGCTGGACGACGGCCACAAACAAGGCGCACGCCTGGATCAGGTCGTTCAGCCCGAAGACGACGACGAACTCACTCTTCATCGACCTGAAGTCCACGGAGGAGCGGCTCGGCACATCGTACGTCAACCGCACCGACGCCCGCTTCGCCGTGGAGCTGGCCGTGCAGGCGATCCGCGACCTCGCCCTGCCGCTGCGCGCCGACGCGAGAGCCAACACCACCGGGCCCCGCCGCAGGGGACGCGTGTGCATCACCTCGCCCTACAAGCAGCAGGTCCACCTCATGAAGAGCCTGTTGGCCGAGGTGTCCGCCTGGGAGGTACACCCGGACCTGATCGACGTGAGGACCACGGACGACGCCGCGGGCTTCGAGGCCGAGGTCGTGATATTCGTCATGACCCGCACCGAAAAGACGGGGTTCACGAGCGACCCAAAACGACTCAGCGTGGCCCTGACCCGGGCGCACCACCTGCAGCTGATCATCGGCTCGGGCTCGCTGCTCTCGAGCCAGCGGGCGGGCTCGGACCTCCACGAGCTCATCACGTACCACAAGTCGACCGGCGCGCTCATGGAGCTCACGAGCGGCCATGACAGCTTCTGTCGGAAGTGCCTGCTCTTCGGGCACGTCGCCAAGTCGTGCCCCAATGCAGATCTGCTCGACTGCCGCCTGTGCGGCCGCAAGGAGCGCCCCTACCAGCGCCGCCACTGCGTGAGGGACTGCCAGTCCAACGTCTCGAACGCGGTCGTACCTCCGGCGAGCCTGCACCTCGGCGCGTCGCCAGCGCTGAACGTCGTCCGCCAAAACGTCTTCATCGCCGTCGAACCCGGCGCCAGCCGACCTCGAGCCGGGGGGCAGAGGGCCCCGAAGGAGCGCGCCCGTCCGGCCGCGCCTGCGAACGCGTCGACGAAGGTCTCGCTGGATGCGGCTCGCCAGGCCTTCGCCCGCCACCGAGCCGCCGCACCCGCCACCTCCCGCGACCAACCAGCCGCCGCCGACGACAACGCCGCGGATTCCCGTGGAGACGTCGAGGACTGTTCGGGAGCGCCAGCCGGCGACGACGGCGCCCACCCCTGGGGAAACGGCTGGCAGTGCGAGGGGCCAGCCGCCACGAGAAACGCCGAGGGCGAAGACTGGTGAGGAGCAAGGCGCCGTGGAAACGGACCATGGCCGGCGGAACGACAGTCGCGGCTCGGGCCACAGGGGGAGGGGCGCCGTCGAGGAAAAGGTTTCGTTCTTCTCGCCATCGGAAGGCGGGTATTCAGCGTTGGCTCGGATGCGAGTTCGAGGACGGACGAACCGCGACTTTCACGCTACGGGTACAGGGCACGGCGTCAGGACGGCCAGCAAGGGCATTCAGAGCTGGCTCGGGCCCGAAGTCGAGGGTGGACCAAATATGTACGTGTAGAGGGAATGAACGGCGTCGGGACGGCACGCCAGGAGGTCATGGTCACGATTCGGCGAAGGAAGTGCCGACGAGTGACCGTCTCAGTTCGCCGCCATACAGTCACAGGGCAGGCCAGAAGGGGCGTTTAGGGTATTAATACATCCGAGTTTTCAGTCGTCAGTAGCCGTAGCATAATACCGAGATCCGGACGGCCAACGGCAACTCTCTCCCCCTGGTGCCTCACGCGTTGATGTGACCAGGGCTTCGTTCCGACCGTGGGAAGACCTCTGCGGCACGCCTGAACCGCGCCGACGCCGCACGGGCAACACGCACGCCTTCAAACACATTCCCTCCCGCATCAAACCGGTAGAGCACGATGGGAAAGCCACGGCCGCCGTATTGACGAGCTACATCCGCGCGCGCCACAAGGTGAATTCGCAGGCGATGGCGGTGCAGGTGACGGTGCACTCACGTTCATGTTCACTCTCCTGCTGGTCGGCGTGTTTGTATGTATGTACGTACGTACGTACGTGATGACGTTAGCGGCCAAGTCAGGTATATTCCGATCTACCTCCTACAGATATCTAGTTTGACCATACAACAAGGCCACAAAGGGCCTTGTGTCGGATAGCTGTTGAAGCTATCGCAGGGGTCAAAGGGGTTCGGTTACGTAAGGATCTGAAGGGCCAAACGAGGTCACGTGCAACGGTTGAAGCTATCGCGAGGTTGAATGCTCCAACACTGGCAATTCTCCTCTCGTTGCGCGTGACACAGCTGAACAGAAGGGGAAGCCGTAGAGAGACATTGCCGGAGGCAGAGGTCTCTCGTACGGCAGTAGCAAGGGAATGGCGAGTATGCTCAAACATAGGAAAGCGTGCGAATATCTCACCTCACGATATCCTACGGCAAGGAAAGGGGGTGTTCATACTGGATGAAACATGTTGCATTCTCTTCCTCTCTCGCGCGCGTGCCGCCGTGCGTAAGGATCACTCCCCTCGCTGGGGCCCGCTCGCTCTGAAGGGCGGAGAGAAGCTGTTGCCGCGCTGCTGTATTGTTGACTCGTGTAGCTGTGATTGATGATAGCCGGGTCACCGGTGATAGCTTCGTGCCTATTCTGGCCGTCGCAGCCGTGTGCCTTCCCCACGAGATCTCCTCCTACATGCGCCTTGTGCACCGCAGAACTGTTCACAGCCAAATTGGTATGCGGTGATTTCGCGCGCCCTCCGGGCAGGTGAAGTCGTGAGCGAAGGTGTTAGATCAGACGGTCCGGCGAATTGAATGCATCGCGCAATTCACTTGAACTGGCTCTGGGCTACAAACGGGAGCCCTCGGATCCTCGACTCTCTTTTCTCCTTCCTTCCCTTCACACAACCATCCTTGCCTTCGTGTGCGTGCCAGCGCACTTCAAGCCTTCTCAAAGCCTTCAAGCCTTTCAAACATCGTCAGAACCTTCAAGCTTTCGCGTGTATCAGCCAAACAAGCACTCTCGCACGACTCGTCTTCAAGTGCAGTCAAGATGCCTGGCACACTCTACATCATCCCCACTGGCAGCTTCGAAAATCGCCAACGGGTTCTCCGGATCACAAGCGGCGTACATGAATGCTATCCCCGCCCACATGATTGTCGTACTGCTAACTGGGGCAACGTAGTTGGATCACCGTATTGCCTCCAGGCCTTCGCGCGATATCCAGGTCCGTTCTATGCCTGGCGAATCGTACAATGATCTTTGGGCTCGCATCTGTCATCGTGACGGCTATCTTCGTGCGATGCTGGTTCAATCTCGTGGCGAACCAAGCCCCTCGATGTGCTCGAATAAGTGTGTTCGCAACCACTCTCATCCGTTCACCTCATGTGTGCGCATTGCAGACTACCAAGGCGGTGCTTGCGCTTCTTGTGTCTGGGCTTCGCACGGAATCCGCTGTCAGCACTCTCAAAAATCGAGGCCTGAGCAAGTCGTAATCAGCTCTGATGAGGAGTCGCACGACACTGGCGAAGACTCATCGTCGGACGAAGGAATGGAGGACAATGCTGGTGACAATACTGGCGGTGCCAACGGTGCTGAGGAAGAGGATGACAGTGATGAAGAAGAGGATGATAGTGATGAGGAAGAAGATGATAGTGAGGAGGAAGAGGATGATAGTGAGGAGTAAGAGGGTTATGGTGGTGACAATGAGAGCTCTTGGGAGGCGTGGGAGGGCCTTGGGCCTTGAGCTCTTCGTGTGATGGGGCCAGCTGAATCTCTGGCTCTGCATCCCAGAATCGTGGGTGTGTGCTGTCTTCCCGGACTCGCTTGGGAGCGAACTTCCCTCCCATCATCTCATCGTACGAAGGGAGCTCTGGACTGCTCTACGAGAGCTCTGTGGCGATGCTGGACTGGGACCTCGCTGGCCTGCCTGGTCTTCAACCTCGGCGTTGTTCGGATCGGGACAGTATCTCGCCTAGCTCGCGTAAGGTCTTTGTCGTGTGATAGGCGTGCTGTGCCTTGTTGTGCTGTAGCACAGTTGGTGACAGCCTACACGAAAGAAGTTATCCGGGTTTGCTTCTCCGCGCGAAATAGCTCTAGCTCGATACCTTCGTGGTCTTTTTCCCCCGGGCGATGGTCGTGCTGTGCCTTGTTACGTCGTGGCGTAGTCGGTGACAGCCTACATGTACGCGGTAGAGATCGCGATGATCTTCTCTCCCCATGTCGCTAGGTTCTGCGTGCGGCTTCGACAAACTATACACCTCTCCCTCGTGCAAATACACGGTCAAGATATGTATATCGGGTCACGTCCACAGCTTCTTCTAGAGGGTACATACAGGGTAAAGCACGAGGGTCTTCGCGACCGCGCTCGTCTCTTCGTTCCTTGCTGATCGGTGATCGCCTGTGCAATCACTGATAGAGCCTTACGTCGGGTAGCTGTCGAAGCTATCGCAGGGGTCAAAGGGGGTTACGTAAGGATATATGTATGCCCTGAAGCGCCAAACGTGGTCACGTGCAACGGTTGAAGCTATCGCGAGGTTGAATGCTCCGATTGATGCTGGCAATGATTCTTTTGTTGCGCATGACACAGCGGCATAGAGAGATATTGTTGAAGTCAGAGGTCTCGCGTACGGCGATAGCAAAGGAATCGCGATCGAACTCAAACGAAGGAAAGCGTGCGGATATCTCACCTCACGATATGTATCCCGCACCAATATTGAAGGAAAGTGGTGGTCATACTCAAGGAAGTAGGTCGCTCTCTCTCTCTCCCTCTCTCTCTCTCCCTCTCTCTCTCTCTCCCTCTCTCTCTCTCGCGCGCGCGCGCGCGCTCTCGTGCGTAGGTAGGATCACTCAATACGCTGAGTCGGCTCGCTCTGAAGGTCGCAAGGAACTTGTTGCCGTGCTGCTGTATCGTTGGCTTCAATGGTCTGCGCAGCCGTGATGATAGCCGGGTCACCGGTGATAGCTTCGTGCCTATTCTGGCCGTCGCAGCCGTGTGCCTTCCCCACGAGATCTCCTCCTGCATGCGCCTTGTGCACCGCAGAACTGTTCACAGCCAAATTGGTATGCGGTGATTTCGCGCGCTCTCCGGGCAGGTGAAGTCGTGAGCGAAGGTGTCAGATCAGACCGTCCGGCGAGTTGAATGCATCGTGCAATTCACTTGAACTGGCTCCGGGCTATAAACTGGAGCTCTCGATTCCTCGACTCTCTTTTCTCCTTCCTTCCTTCCCTTTACACACAAACATCCTTGCCTTCGCGTGTGTGCCAACGCTTCTTCAGACTCCCCCCCCAAAGCTTTCAATTCTTTCAAACATCTACACAGTTTTCAACTCGTCGTGCGCATTCGTCCAGCAGCTCAACCATTCACACGGCCATTCTCACGGCCATTCTCACACAATCTTCTAGGTCAATATGCCTGGTATCGGTACTCGGCGCCGGGAGCTGCTTGCCAGCGGTGCTCAAGAACATCGTGACTTTACGACTCTCGATGTGTATCAATGTACGTTTCTCAACTTCTTTTGGCCTTTTACGTGCTAATCAAGCAAACACTAGGACGAGGAGAGAGAGCCTGCATATATGCCTTCGGTCGACATTGAAACCAGCGCTCCTGCGTACGGCTCAGAGGAAGAATATGAACAAAACTTGCTCGCACGACTTATCCGCCGCGAGGGTTGCTTCCGTGCAATGTCGATTCAGTCTCGCGGTCGTGAAACGCGCTCTGGTTGCCTCAACAGGTGTGCCCGTTCTGGCGGTCATCCTTTCGATTATTGTGCGAAGCCAGCATAGATCACCAAGTCGCGTACATCCCCAAGCGTTGCAGACCGTCGACCGTCCTCCACCGCTACTCTGTTGTGAGCCCTCCCGCCCATACTCAGGGCATCGCCAGAGGTCCAGCCCGCTCCAGCGCCGATGGGCTCGGCGAGGACCCCCCTGGACGGCGAACGCAAACGAACCTGTCAGCGAGCTCACAACTCACAGCGTCCTGCGGAGCGGGCCGTCACCTGGCGGACGAGTGCCCATCGCAGGTGAAGCAACTCGGCAGCTGACATGCCAACTTCAACGGCCGTGAAGTGAATCACGCACAACCCATCCGCTCACCGTGGCACGCGCAGCTTCTTTCCCGTCCTCACATCTCCTTCTCTACATGCCACCACGGCACAGTGTTGATAGCCTCGCAGTTCGTTTCCGTTCGATCCCTTCCGTTCACGCCCTCGACCTCGCCTTCCGCCGCCGCCGCCGAGGAGAATGGCGCCGCCGGCAAAGCAGGGCCAGGCAACCGCCGACCCGATCGTAGAGGAGTACAGCCCGAGCCTCAAAGCCTTCTTTCGAGAGACCTACCCGGAACTCGACGCCACCCACCTGCCGGCTAGATGGGAGTACGAATCGCCAGAGGGGCAGGACTTCATGTCCGTGGTAGTACACTACCAGCTGTACGGAAGGAGCATGACGCAGGAGCAGCGCCACCGCTTCGTCGCCATGATCAAAACGGACGACTTTGTCAGGGCCGAGACCATCTTCAGCTACAAGCATTACCAAGCTCTCAATGACGATGTCTGCGACGACGCCTGGCCGAGGGCCAATTACTGCTACGCTCTGTACGGCCTCAACGTCTTCGACGGCGACCTCTGTCCAAGAAACTTCCGGCACAAGGTCGGCGGCCGGACGCTGTGGGATCAGGAGCCTGGTATTTACGCGCTTCTCTACAAGCCCCCGACGTTGGACGACGCGAAGCGGCTCCGTCGCACCCGCGATGCGGCAGAGCGTAGGGCCCGAGCCAACGAGGGTCTGGCGTACCGGGTACGCACGCCTTTACTCGGATGGAATGCCACCCCGGCGATGACGGAGTTGCGTCGCACACGCATGGAGGCGGGCGGGTCAGTTTTCCAGACGCTCGGACTGCTACGAGCAGCCCAAACCGACACGATCACCAACATCGTTCGAGAACTCGTCCCCCCGAGGAGCGGCAGCGATAGCAAGACGGCCGAGGGGCGGGAGAAAGACGGCGAGGGCCGCCGAGGAACTCGCTCTTCACGTTCGGACGACCACGAAGGCGACCATGGGTACGATGATTCGAGGGAAGCGGTGAAGCAGGTCAAGGCGGAAGCCTTGGGCACGAGGGAGAGCACGGTCGCCATGATCGCAGACGTGACGTCGGAACTGTCACACCACGAGAAAATCATCAAACATTTGCTGAAGGAGCTGGCAAGGGTCCAAATTCAGGCACTGGGCGTGCAACCAACCGACGCCTCGGTGGACGCGTTTGCCGATTGGGTCTGGGCTACGGAAGCTGCCGGGGAGCGTGACGACCACGAACCAGAACAGGGCAATGAAGACGACGACGACAGCGAGGCTAAATCCAATATCGCCGTACGCGACGGCGAGGAAGATGACTGACGACGATAACGCAGCTCGGCTCTGGAATGCGGGATCGCAAGGTCGCCGTGGCAGACGACGGCGGTTTACGGGGCGCATGTAGCGAAGTGTACAATGGGTCAATGACGACGGGCATGGGCGGAGGTCGACATCATGATATATCATATACCTAGGTAGCAACACACGTGCAGCAAACGCTCGCCTAGTCCGTCCAGCGGTGATCTCCGTAGTCATGTCGACCACATCGGCACGTACTTGCAGCAACAAGCGTATGATCGCTGAGACACACGCACCCAGTTCGTTGCCAACGCCACGGTGAAGTCAGGGCCGAGAGGACTACCCGGGAGGAGGGTCTTACGCATCGCGAGGGACGAGGCGGCGAGGCGGGCTCGTCAGAACAGGCATATGTTGCAGGGCGTCTAATCACATGCTGTAGCGGCACGGTGGCTACGGTGGACGTACCCCTACCCTACACCTCTCCGCACAGTAGCAGCCCCCCCAGCCGTACCGGGAGCATCTCACGCCGTTGAATCGACAGCGGCAACAACAGCAGTGGCAACAACAACAATAGGTGGCTGGCCGGCAGTCGGTAAGCATCGCCCGATGGAAAGATCACGCAACGCACGCGATCCGATACGGGCTACGTTAACGCGCCCCTCAACACAGAAGCATGGACCGACGCTTCCGAGCCGCTCCGAGTATGACGTGGCCAAGATATTTGCACTGCTGGCCGCGATACTGAAAGACTCGAAAGCGCACATGCACGCGAGCAATGGCCATCTCCCCCACCCGTGAGAGCTCAGGGAGACGTGGCGGAATATCGCCGAATCCAAGGACATTTTCCGCTGAGAAGAAGTGCGGGTCCGAGGCAGCCTTTATACTGTCACGCCGGTGGCCATTGCGGCAGATGCCGTAGATCACGTACATCTTGAACCACCTTTCTTTGCAGCGCCCACAGAATTACAGTGGGTGAGTCTCCAGATCGATGGCTGCTGCCAGGCAATGATCAGCGAACGAGACTGCTGTGACTGCTGTGGCTGCTGCAGCTCGCGTCGCGGGGGCAGAGAAGAGGGTAATCCAGGGCCAAAGATGTTCGAACCTGGTGTTGATGCTTGCTGTTGAATACAGTCAAGGCGGTAAAGTCGTTCCTGGTCCGTTGCAAGAAAAAGCTGGCACGAGAGAAAGCACGGTGACAGTGCAAGCATACCCGGTGTTCGTCTGCAACTGCGGGAATATCCCCGGAATAGAGGCACCGCCCGCTGGGATAACGAACAGCTAGAGGGCGAGCTATCCCACATTGCTCACAACCCAAGAAAGGATCATCATCGTGTTCCTCCCCGTATCGTTCTTCACCTCGATCGGCTTGTTCTTCACCTCGGCCGGGCTCTTCAGCATCGCCTCGAGGCAACAGCTGCGACGTTGTAGGGGTCTGTGAGACGGTTTCACCGTGGCGACGGCTAGCTCGACGATCATGGCGAATTGTGGCCTTCCAACAGTTAGTACTGTCAAGAGAGGTATAATGTAAATGGCCCGTCGAGCGTGGGCTTGAGCATGCTCAGGGCTATCAGATGATCGAGAGCCATGGCGAAAGAACTGGCTACTCGAGCGACTAGCCTGGCGTACGAAGCTGTCAACTTGACGATGCGTTGTAGGCAGCCGTGCTCGAGGCCGTGGTAGCGTTGATTGACCTTGTTCAGTGGACTGTGAAGAATCAGGGCGTGATTCTGGGCGTGGCATCAAAGGTCGGAGCGAAAGTGGCCCCTTCAGGCGAAGTGACGCCTTCTATTGGGCGTTTGATAGAGACTAGGATGCTGCGGATCGACTCACTGGCTCGAGGAAAACGGCTGACTTGTCGTGACTGGTCTCTCGCGGCAGTCAAGGCAGTTCGGGGTACGGTGACTGGGGTCACGTTTGCCCGTAAAGTCGGTATCAGATTTGGATTGCCTGCAGTGCCGGCATCGACATCGAGGAAGCAGACCAGGCTGATCAGGATCACCTTGCCCGCTAGGAGGCACAGGCGGCGGTGGCGGCGGCGGCGGCGGATCAGCTGCTGCTGAAGCCATCGTCAAAAGGCTCACAGGAACACTTTACTGCACCATATGACGCTGTAAGGTTTTCTCTCGCGCACGCAGCTTGAGAGAAGTTACCCTAGGATACAACGGCACAGAGGGAGACTTCTGACCTTGCTTGTGACGATAGCAGAGATACTCGAGCGAAGCTGAGGGATCCGAAGGGTTCATTGAGATTATTCGTGCCGCTTGCTCTGCCATTTGCTATGAAGTTGTATAGAAGCTGTGAATAACAATTGGGCGGTCAGGATACTGCCGCGGATCATTGTTTTTACCATCCTGGGGCCGTTCGGGGGCCCCCCTGTAGCGGCTCCTACCCCACGCCCCCGGCCACACACGTACCGCAACCTTCAAAGAGGCATCAACTCCAAGGCAACAGCTCGCGATATACAAGCTCCTATCTATCCAGCTTCAGTCAACTAATAGACGGTCAAGTATTCAATTCTGGCCAATCGACGTTCGAGTTGAACAGACCCGTGGCAGTGAAACGTGGTGGCGCAGTCACAGAACCTCCTATCAAAGAAGCAATTGACATAAAAGCACTTCTAGATCGCTTTACTTGATCACCTTCTTCCTATGTCGTGTTTTATTCGCCCTCTTCCTCTCACTTGACGATGCCCTTACCACCACCGTCTTTCCTCTCAGCGTTTAAAGCTAAGAAGATTTTCGCCCTCCTTAACACCTTGCCTTCACCATCTCCAGCAGCCCTCTGGGCATTGTATAGGCTTTCATTGGTACTCGAGACCTGCCATGAGCGACGTACGGCTATCTGACGAAAGCGCTCCTTGGCGCACTTGGCGTCCTTCAGACCGACATCGTTGGCCACGTTGTCCCAGTTCGTATTAGGTTTCTGGGTCATGTTATCGAAAACAGCTTCGATGAAGCGAATCTCGCCCTCCGTGAGGACGTCGGTGGTGCCTGCGTCGCCGTTCTAGGCCTCCTTGGCGGCACCGTGGTCGAGCTCGAGCTCGACAAATACGGCTAACTGTATGGCGATTGTAAGACGGGCGGTCTCATTGGAAGGTCCTGCGTGGTAAGTCACTCACCTCCAAAGTCCTTGCCTCTTGGCTGGACAGCAAGGGCGAGTCGAACGGCGTATTCACTCCGTGTTTGCAGTGACCATGCTGGAGCTAAACGGGTGAGAAGAGTCTCCCAGAACAAGGCTTGCGGCTGGAGCGTGCTGGAAGTTGCAAGTTACTAAGCCTGGTGTTTCAGGTCTCGTCAGCTAAAAGATCTGTTGTGCTCCTACAAGCACCTGCAACAACAAGATCGACGTGACGGGCATCAGCTGCGGTGAGCCTTACGTTGCGAGCCTGCACCACTAAGATGGAGGATCAACAGCCGGCATGGAATAGACTTGTTGCACTGTCCGTACGGGTTCCTGATGCAAGATATCCGATCTTACCGTGGAATACCAGCTGACATGAAAGCAGAACGAACCGTCGCCGCCTCCTCCGTCGCCGATGGACGCCTGGTGAAGCCCCGCCGGATGGGAAGATCGCGCAACACATGCGATCGAATGCGGGCTACGCCCACGCGTCCCCCAGCACGGAAGGGTGAAGCTGGTAGGGAAGGGGTCCTCACCTCGCCCGGAGCTCACGTCTGCGGGCGTGCGTGGGGAGGCTGAAGGGAGATCGCTTGGGTTAGGACGAAATGGTCGGCGAGGTCGATTCCTGTCCTCTTATCCGACGCGCCGGTAAACCCACGGCCCGTCGCTCGTGCGGCCTGGCAGCTGGTGAGGCAACCTCACACAGCTTTCACCCAGCCCTCACCCAGCTAGAGGTGAACTGACCAGAGATGAATTGGCCACGGCCGCCTATCTATCCTAGCACGCGCAACCCTCCTTCCGCCCTCCTGTTCCTCTCCTTTGCATATCACCATCGTGTTAGCTCGTGCGCGGTAGATCTTTTGTGATCTTCTTCTACCCAACCACTCGCTCGACATCGTCATCCGCTATCCCCATGAATGGCATCGCTGGCGAACAAAGGCATGCCAGCCGACGCTGCAACCGCGGCGGAGGACTTCCCACGATTCGATGCCTCTGACCTGCCACTCCGGTTGGAGTACGACACGCCAGAGGGACGAGCCTTCATATCCGTGGTGGCACACTATCATCAATACGGCCAGTACATGACGAGTGAAGAACGCGATTGCTTCGTCTCCATGGCCAAAATGGACAACTTCTTCAGGCCCCGGTACGTCCCATCCTACAAGCACTATCGCAGCCTCAAGAAAGGCAACTGCGTGGACGCCTGGCCGAAGATTCACTTCTGCTGGGCCTTGTACGGCACGAGGGCCCTCAAACCCGGCAAGTTTCCGCCCAACATCCAGCGTATCATTGAGGAGAGACACATGGGGCCGCCGAGCTCGGAACCGTACGAGGCATGCCACGCAATCCCAGCCCTGCGCCAGGCACAGCGGACCCATCGCAGGCGGCTCGCGGTATATGGCAAGGGCGTCGCTAAGCAGCACGGGGCCAGCGCCAAGCCCAGACGCAGCTCCCCGGCGACGTTGTTCACGAAGAGGAGGCCAGGTCGAAGGAAGGAGCCTGCCAGGAACAAGGGGGAGATGCTCAAACAACACTTGACGCAAGGCCTAAAAATTGCCGAGGGGACGAGGCTGATCGCCCCGTGGCAACTCACGGTGCTCAAGATCATCGCTGAAGACGTCCATGACATCGATATGGCCGATCAACCCGAGGCGACCGATGGGTTCAGCTCGGGCGACGACACCAGCGAGACAAGCGAGACCAGTGAAAGCGACGGCAACAGCAGCAAGGGCGACAGCGAGGGCAGCAGCGTGAAACGCGAGAAAAGCGACAACACCACCGCGTCATTCACGTAACTGTGCAGCGGCGGCGACAGCAGGACAGACGCCATGGGGAGCCGTGACTGGGACTCAGGGCGGCAATGTAGCTAGGACTGGATCTGGTATCGAAAGGTTGCTGGGGCAGAATGGCAGTGGGCACAAGACGTTGATGACGAGGATCACAATAATATGATTTGTATCAGCGCCGATGAAGCAAGCTTAGCTAGACGCTTCCTATTCTCTCCGAGTATCATCTCCTCACACATGTGTTTTCTTCGCCCTCTTCCTCGCCCTCGACGTTGCCCTCACCACCACCGTCCTTCTTCTCAGCTTTCAAAGCGATTTTCGCCCTCCTCCGTACCTGTCCTTCAGCATCCCCAGCAGCCCTCTTGGCTTTGACTGGGCTTTCATCGGCACCCGAGACCTGCCATGAGCGACGTACGGCTATCTGACGAAAGCGCTCCTTAACGCACTTAATCGATCCCTAATCTCTGGCCGAACGCACCGGCAACTCACGGCCCGTCGCTCGTGCGGCCTGACAGCTGGTGAGGCGACCTCACACAGCTTTCACCCAGCCCTCACCCAGCTAGAGGTGAACTGACCAGAAATGAATTGGCCACGGCCGCCTATCTATCCTAGCACGCGCAACCCTCCTTCCGCCCTCCTGTTCCTCTCCTTTACATATCACCATCGTGTTAGCTCGTGCGCGGTACGAACTTTTCTGATCCATTCCTACCCAACATTGTCATCTGCGGCCCCCAAGAATGGCATCGCCGGCGAACGAAGGCATGCCAGCCGACGCTGCAACCGCGGCGGAGGACTTCCCACGATTCGATGCCTCTGACCTGCCACTCCGGTTGGAGTACGACACGCCAGAGGGACGAGCCTTCATGTCCGTGGTGGCACACTATCATCAATACGGCCAGTACATGACGAGTGAAGAACGCGATTGCTTCGTCTCCATGGCCAAAAAGGACATCGTCTTCTTCACGCCCGCGGCCATCAGCCAATACAAGCACTATCGCAGCCTCAAGAAAGGCAACTGCGTGGACGCCTGGCCGAAGATTCACTTCTGCTGGGCCTTGTACGGCACGAAGGCCCTCAAACCCGGCAAGTTTCCGCCCAACGTCCAGCGTATCATTGAGGAGAGACACATGGGGCCGCCGAGCTCGGAACCGTACGAGGCGCACTACGAGATCCCAGATCTGCCCCAGGCGATTATCACCCGTTACAGGCGTCTCGGATTTGGCAACAGCGAAAGTGAGGACGAAAGTGAGGACGAAAGCAGCACGAAGAGCACGCCAGGGCGAAGGGAGGAGCCTGCCAAGACAGTGAGAGAGATCTGCAAAGAAGGACTGATGCGAGCCGTGAAAGTTGCCAGGGAGGCGAGCCTGTTTTCTCCGTCAGCAATCAACCGGCTCGAGGCCTTGGCTCACGAAATCTCTGCCGTCGAGATGGCCGATCAACCCGAGGCGACCGATGGGCTCAGCTCGGGCGACGACAACATCAAAAGTGAGGACGAAAGCAGCAAGGGCGACAATGAGGGCAGCTGCGTGAAATGCGAGAAAAGCGACAACACCACCGCGACGTCCACGATGCTGTGCAGCGGCGGCGACAGCAGCGACAAACGCCATGAGAGCGAGGACGCCGCGACATCCATGGAGCTGGGCAACGGCGACGACAATAGCGACAGCGGCGCCGCCCAGGACAAGGTCTTCGCCGATTTCATTACTTTCAACGACTAGTGACGATGACAACAACGCGACGGGTACTGGGCCTGTGATCAAGGGCAACAAGGGAGCCGTGGCTAGGATTCAGGGCGGCAATGTAGCTAGGACTGGATATGGTGTCGAAAGGTTGCTGGGGTAGAACATCAGTGGGCACAAGACGTTGATGACGAGGATCACAATAATATGATTTATAGTAGCGCCGATGAAGCAACCATAACTAGACGCTTACGAGTCTCTCCGAGTATCATCTTCCTACTGTGGTGTGTTTCGTTTGCCCTCTTCCTCGCCCTTGACGACGTCCTTACCATCACCGTCCTTCTCAACCTTCGAGGCTGAACCACCTTTCGCCCTTTTCGTCACTCTTCCTTCACCACCCCCAGCAGCCCTTTTGGCTCTGCCTGGGCTTTCATTGGCACCCGCGACCTGCCATGTGCGACGTACGGCTATCTGGCGAAAGCGCTCCTTGGCGCACTTGGCGTCCTTCAGACCGACATCGTTGGCCACGTTGTCCCAATTCGTATTAGGTTTCTGGGTCATGTTGTCGAGAACAGCTTCGATAAAGCGCATCTCGCTATCGGTGAAGTGGTTGATAGTGCCTGCGCGGCGCTTCTGGACCTTCTTTGGCGGCATCGTGATCTCGCCCTCGGCGAGGACGTCGGTAGTGCCTGCGTCGCCATTCTTGGTCTCCTTTGGCGGCATCGTGATCTCGCCCTCGGCGAGGACGTCGGTAGTGCCTGCGTCGCCGTTCTTGGTCTCCTTTGGCGGCATCGTGATATCGCCCTCGGCGAGGACGTCGGTAGTGCCTGCGTCGCCGTTCTGGGTCTCATCTGGCGGCATCGTGATCTCGCCCTTGGCGAGGACGTCGGTAGTGCCTGCGTCGCCGTTCTGGGTCTCATCTGGCGACATCGTGATCTCACCCTCGGAGAGGACGCCGGTACATGTAGTGTCCGCGTGGCCGTTCTGGATCTCCTCTGGTGGCATCGTGGTCTCGCTCGAGCTTGACAAAATGCGGCAAACTACATGGCGATTGTAAGACCAGCGGGTTTATGGGAACATCTTGTGTGGCAAGTTAATTACCTTCAAAGTGCCTGTCCTTCGGGTGGCAGCAAGGGCGAGTCGAACGGTGTATTCACCGTGTGTTTGCAGCGACTATGCTGGAGCTGAACGGGCGAGAGAAGAGTCTCCTAGATAAAGGTGTGCCGCTGGAGCGTGCTGGAAGTTGCAAGTTACTGAGTCTGGCGTTTCAGGTCTCGTCAGCTGGAAGCTCTATAGCGTTCCTACAAACACCTGCAACAGCAGATGGACGTTGCCGGACATCAGCTGCAGTTAACCGCGCTATGAGCCTGCACGGTAAAGATAGAGCATCAGTGGCCGGCATGGAGCAGGCTTGGTGCACTGCTCGTATATGTTCTAGAGGCAAGATATCCGATCCTACCGTGGAATACCAGCTGACATGAAAGCAGAACGAACCGTCGCCGCCTCCTCCGTCGTCGATGGACGCCTGGTGAAGCCCCGCCGGATGGGAAGATCGCGCAACACATGCGATCGAATGCGGGCTGCGCCCACGCGTCCCCCAGCACGGAAGGGTGAAGCTGGTAGGGAAGGGGTCCTCACCTCGCCCAGAGCTCACGTCTGCGGTCGTGCGTCGGGAGGTCGCTTCAAGAATGGACCGCTTCGCATCTGCAGGGCTCGATGGCGGCATCGTCCACGATCGAGGATCGCGCGCTCCGACCGCCACCAGAGATGATCGACACGTCCCATGCGCGTCGCACGCGTAGGTGAAGTGAAGGCCCAGGCGGCGGTGCGTGCACTCGAGGGCAGCACCGACATTTAACTCCACGGAGCTCTGCCCTCGCGCCCGCAGGCAGAAGCTACGTCTCCCACCCATCGCCGCTGCTCACCACCACACTCGTGCGGATCCTCCTCTCACGATATTCTTGCTGCCTGCTGCGAGGGGCCGAGTCCTCGAGGCCGTGCGTGCACAGGGTATGCTGCCCCCATCTTCCCGCGAGGCGTCCTCGTGGATCGGTGCTCCGTTCCAGCAATCATGCGCTCCGCGGGCTGCTCGCATGGCAACTTCACCAGCGTTGCCAGAAGTTACGTTTGACGGCCGTCATGCGCTCCGCAGCCCCTCGCGCGCGACCTCCTTCTCCGGGCCCTCCGTCAGCTCTCATGCTCCTGTCGAGGAACGCTTCCCGGCCCCTCCGCCGCCAGGCTTCTACGCAGGCCGCACCTCGGGCAGCCTGCCTGGCTGCAAGCTCGATGGCCAGGGACCGCAACATCGCCAGGCAGGACACGGCGACCTCAAACCAACCACCCCAGCGGCGATGCCCTGTGGAGCGAGCTCGACGCCTGCGTTTTGTCGGCGGCCTGCCGGCGGCGGTATCCCAAGGCACACGCCCCCACAGGAACGCTGGTTGCGACGACCAAGACGCGATTCTCGATGTCACATGCTGGGCCTCGAAGCGAGGCGTTGCCCCTGACGGCCGAGCACTCGTGCAGCCTGGCAGCTGGTGAGGCAACTTCACAGGGACAGCAAACTAGGCCAGCAATGAATCAACCACGCCGCCCACTTATCCCAGCTCGCACAGCCTCTATTCCGCCCCCATCTTCCTCTCCTCTGCAAATCACCATCTTGTCAGCTTGTGCGCGGTTGTGAGCCGCTTTGGTCCATCTCCACGCATTGCACGCCCTCAACGTCGTCCTCTGCTGCCCCCGAGAATGGCGCCGGCAGCAAATTACATCCCGAGATCGGATGCATTCGACCTGCCAAGCGGGCTGAAGTACGAGTCACCGGAGGCATGGAGCTTCATGATAGCGGTTGCGCATTATCAGCAGTATGCCAAGTACATGTCGGAGGATGAACGCCGTACGTTCGTCTCGGCCATCGAGAGTTGCGACTATATCCAGCCAAAGATACTCAGCCTTTCCAAGCATTACCGCACCCTCAAGGAGGGCACCTGCGACAAGGCCCGGCCGAAGGCCCACCACTGCCTTGACCTGAACGGCACGGCAGCCTTCGAAGGCAGCGAGTGGCCGCCCAACGTCAGGAGTCTCCTCGACGGCAGGTCCGTGGGGCCGCCGAGCTCGGAACCGTACGAGGCGCACCACGAGATCGCAGACCTGCGCCAGGCGAAGCTCACCCGCTGCAAGCGCTGCAAGCGCCTCGCGGCACATCCCAAGGGTGTCGTCAGGCTGCACGGGGTCGAGGCGGAATCACCCGATCGTGACGGGATGATCCTGGACGAGGAAGAGGTGGACGACGTCGTTGCCGGCTTGCTCAGGCGCCACAAGGAATTCATGGGCATCGCACTGACGGCCTTGGCCGAATCGCCGGCCGTGAGGCTGCGAGTGTCGGCTGCCCCCGAATTCGTTGAGAGATCCGTCAGGTCAACCTGGTGGGAAGAGCCCGGCCACGCAGTCTTCGACCACAGCTACGAGTTCGAGAACGACGCCGCCTAGGAGGAGGCCATCGCGCTCTACACCAACATCGATGACGAGTTACTCGCTGAGGAATCCGTCAGTTCAACCTGGCGGGAAGAGCCCGGCCACGCAGTCTTCGACCACAGCTACGAGTTCGAGAACGACGCCGCCTAGGAGGAGGCCATCGCGCTCTACACCAACATCGATGACGAGTAACGACAACAATATCGCGACGGGTACTGGGACCGGGATCAAGGGCGACAAGGCGGCCGGGGCAGAGCGTCAGTGGGAACAGGGCGTCGACGACGAGGATCGTGGCGATGTGATGATATGCGAGCAACGGGTCAGCAGCCGTGGGGCACCATGTATTTTCCTCGACGTCGGCGTGGCATCGTCTCCGAGGAAGTCAACCACCGCGGAGCAGAGAGAGCCCCGGCTGGTCTTGTCTGGCTCCTCGACAGATGGCTGTCTGCAGATGACTGTCCGGTGAATGGCAGGGAGCAAATATCCGTAAGACAATGAAACCGAATAACCGCTGGCTTACGGTGTTTCGCCGCTGCGTTGCAGAGCCTCGACGCCCGGAACTTTGATGGACTCGTGACGTGAGCCGTGTAGCAGACAAGGCTTACCCTGTAGTGGCGAAACGAGAGGAATCCTAGCAAAATGCGGCGATTGGTTTGTCGCCATACGCAGCTGGGCACTAGATGTCTCCGTCGTCAAGAAGAAGCAGCTGGACTCACCAAGGTGGGCTCGTCTCCCGGAGGGATATCGCCACAGTGACGGTCAAGGCGGGCAAGATGTGCATCCACCTGTATACTGTAAGATGGATAAAATCGTCCCTGCCCAGGGAGTGCCTATGCTATATTTATCTTAGTTTTTCTTGCATAACAGCAAGACCGTCGCTACTGTCTTAGTGACGGATATCGTGACCCTAGAGCGGAGCGTGCTCGGAGGTTGCGTATGTAGCTAATAGCGCTTGGTGGCCGTCTGTACATGTGAGATTCCTCGTTGGAAGTCGTAGGTCCGATCGAGCCCGGGTCCCCCAGAGAATGCATCGACCAGTCAGCAGTGTGCGAGGCTTGAGGACCGGATAGGGAGGAGGCACGAGGAAGCCGTGCGTTGCTAACTTGTTCTAAAGTCAACCCCTTCAACCATTATTGATAACGGGGGTCCCGCGAGCCACGAAAGCGGCACAGCTGCCAACGCGAAGGGCATCACATCTACCTCCTTTTGCTTCAGACCCGAGTTCCCAAGGTATTATTTGATAATCCAGCCGTGGAATCCTGGCAAGCACCAGGGTCGATCATCTACCTACGCGGTAGCGCGACTAGCGATTGTTATATATCCACACCGCGTCGGTGCCCGCCAAGCTTCTAGATTCGTGGCAAGCGTACACGTGATATTTTAGACCCGCTTTTCCTGGCTTACATTATTGAGGGCCGATAGACCCACTTTTTACAGTTTACATTTAGAGAGGGAGACCCTCTCGCCTCTTATAGGATAATGTAAACCAGGAAAAGTGGGCCCACCGACCTCACCCGTCATACGGCAATGGACAACGTGATAACCTAGGCGTGCTGGGGTCATCTTACGACCGGCCTTAGTAGTCCGTCTCCCTTAACGGATTCGCTGGATGGGCGTTGCGCGCTCTGATACAAAGGCCGAGGCAGGCGATGCCAGGGATATGCATAAAGTAGTCAGTCGCCTAGGCATGTGCGGCGTGCTATCGAGAAGCAATATCAAAGAGGGCATTAATATCGTGATCAGCTGGGATATAGAGCTCAAACGTCGCCTCGCTTATTAGCCGTTGTATAACGTGCGGGATCCAAAGCCTTCGTCGATTAGGCCCCGGTATGTTTTGGATAGTTCAAGTAGTCTAAACCCCCCCTTCCTTCCCGGACATACACACGGCGTGTATGCCCGGCCCATTAAGCACTACCATCTTAAGTAACGCGTTTTTTAATATATGAAATTTTTTTAGAAGAATAAGATAAATAAATATATAATCTAAGCTGTTTATAGCTTAGATAGCTATTAATCTTTATACTCTTTAACCTTATATAGCCTCTACAATAATAGGTTAATCTACTAATAGATTGTTTCTTCAACCTGTGTAGGGTAGGAAGGGGGTGGTTCAGGTGCTACCACTGCCTCAGGGCCAAAGACTCCATACAGGCAATAGGGAGATCGTGAGAGAAAGGATCCGCCAGCATGTGGAGATGCATAGCAGCTATGAGTACGAGACGTAGCCTCTGCCTCACAGAGAGAGGGCAGAGATCAATGGAATTCACTTGTGGTGCTACCTTTGAGTGTGTGCATCGTGCCCTAGACCTTCACTTCACCTATGTGTGCCGTGCCTTTGACAGGGGATATATGACCAGCCTAGGTCACACGTCGCCGCCAACGCCGCCCTTGCTGGTGCGAGTCGACGGTCAGCGCGGCACTTCGATGGGAGCTCTTCCTCGCCCCATATCCTCACATCCTACCACGCGCGATGCAAAGGTTATTCTTTTTACAGCCCACGCCCGCTACACAAAGGTACCACTCGTTTAGGGATAGGTGACGTTCCTACGCCTCTCAATATTGAAACGCCTGCTCGAGCAATCACGTGACGTAGCGTGATGAGGCGAGCGTAGCCATCCGGCGCCTGTCTTTCGACTGCGTACCCGTGTTGCAGCTATCTGTGGATCCTAGTTTCGAAGGGCATCGACATGCTTCAAGACAAGGCCATCCCCGCGAGGCTCCGATAGTTGGGCTACAGCCCTGGGTCTGGCGGCCAATGCCATCGACGGCGTTACCATTTACTCCCACCTTCGACTTCCGGTCTCTCGCGCCTTGACCGAGCTGCCCCTGCCGCCTCCCCAGTGAGCTGGAAGACATTCGGGTGAAGCTACGGTCCGCTTGGCATCTCGTCATCGACCAGGAATCTATGGCCTGCCTTCGCACACTCGGCCACGTTGGCAGCCGTTCGCAGCAAGCGTTTCCCGCCCAGCGGGACGACAAAATCGGTGGCTACAGCGTGCTGCTGCCGAGTGACTTCCATCGAGTGTCGCCGGTCATGGAGAAACCTCGGTATCACGACGGCGAGCTCACGAATCTCTCGGATATCGAGGGTCGCGCCGTCTGTCAAGCCTTCAATAATACTGCGCCAGGACCCTCGAGGGCGTCACGCCTGACGCGGCGCTCGAATTCACGCATATCCGGCGTTGGACCGACGCCTGCACGTCGGCGAGGGCCGCCCGGACTGAACGCAGCGGCTCCCAGACGAACCGACTTCCAGCGATGGTTGCTAGGATGGGCAGGAAGACGGGAGATCTGCGCCCGAGCACGCCGGGAGCTACGTGCTGCAGCGCGGGTGTGCAACAGAGACGTGCGCGACATTCAATAAGATGGGGAACGCTAACAGCGGACGGCTACGAACGCAAGGCCTGCAAGACCTCATCTTCCAATCCATCCCACGCGCACACGTGTCAACGACGAACCTCCACCACGTATGCTGGCGACTACGAATGCTGATGGCTTGGGTCGTTGGCAAGTGGCGGTAGACGTTGCGGTCGGATGCGCCTCGCGCCCTCGGCCGAGAAGCTCCAGCGTCTCCTCGAGGTTGAAGCATGCGAGAAACGGCATATCGAACCCGCTCAGCATCTGGCGCGTCCTGCGCCCTTTTTGGTGTAGGACCCGTCGAGCGACCCTTTCCCCGTAATCCACCACCAGGCGCTGCCGTCGTCGGCGTGCTCGTTGGTGAGAGGGCAGCCCAGAGGCCCCGCGACCCAAATAATGCGACCGGAATCCCGCACGACCGTCTAGCACGACGCGACACGTCCCCGTCCTCCGTGGCAGCGGTGGCAGCTCCTGCCGAGCATTCCGGACGTGCAGAATTCGTCGCTGTAGACTAGCGATGAAGCGCAGGAAGGCCGGCCAAAGCTGTCAAAGCCGTCAACGCTGTTGTGACCGTGCCGCCGGCGTGCGTGCGCTTCACTTCACCCGTGCGAGCCTCCTTGAACAGCGGCACGGTTTGGCCAACCCTGGCGGCCTCATTCACTGCACCCCCAGCCCCTCTCACTTCACCTTCATCTCACCATGAAGAGCGGCGAACAGCTGCCAGCGCGCCTGCGCGCATGTGGGAGAAACGCTCCGCCCCGCCGACCTCTGCCACCCTCGTAGCCTCGTCTCCTTCGTCGACCTCTCAATCTCTTGACCTCCTGCAACCTCCCCCCCCTCTCGGTCCCCAACGCCGCCACGCAGAGTCATGCCTACCGCTGATACCGACCCATACTCTACACGCCTCGACGCGCCGCCGGGCATGGTAGCGGCCTGGCGCGGCAACCCGCCCCTGTGAGCGCATACCCGCCTGCCTGCCTTGTCTACGCAGACCTCCAGCTGACGCCTGCACAGCGAGACCCCATGCGTCAACTGCGCCTGGCTGATCGATGGCTGGCTCCCCTCAGAACGAAGGCGCCACCCGCCGAGGTGCTGCGAAGGCTGTACGCTGGTCAATGGCTGCAAACCCTGGCATCCGCTGACCTCGAGACACAGCGCCACGCCGCCCAGTTCCGTGCCGACGTTGCCGAGCGGAGGGTCTGACTTACGTGATTGTGAGTGAGCTGCCGTCATCGAGCATTCTAGCCGCTGAACGAATATAGATAAGCCCGGCCCAGTTCCAGGTGTACCGACGATTTCACAACGCCGCCGTGGCCCTCGGCAACCTGTTCCAAGACCATGACAGTTTCGTGCGGGAGACGGTAAGGTCTTGAACCCGCCCACGGCAGACGGCGCCAGGCTGACTTGGCTGCAGCAGGAATATCGCGCCAGGCTCCGTGAGGCGCTCGACCCTGACCAGCCCCTGGGACGGGCCCGCGCCGCGCAATTCGCCGCCGATTACGCCGAAGACGAGCGTCTCTTCAGAAGACAGCTTGCGCGCGATCGTCTCCGCCTTCAGAGGGACGCGACCAACGCGATATGGACGGTGGCCACTGGGATCGCCGTACGTGTCCCCCCCGGGCCCTCGAGCCGCACGCGTGGCAGCTGACCTTTCACCAGGCGCGGCTGGGGGTCCAGATGCCCGAGCGCGTGTCGTCGCAGCAGATGCCCGTGGAGCTCGCGTACGACTCTGAGGAAGACGACGACTCGGTCGACGAAACCCCCCCTCCGGCGTACTATGGTCCGGATCCGCGCGCATAGGGGCAAGGAGATGTGGTCACAAGGAGAGGAAGACGATTTCTTGCGTGGTTGCTGAATGGTCGTGTACATACATGATAGGCTACAGGAGGGATGCCCAAATGCTCCCCAGCAATCAAATACGCGATTCGGAATGCATGGTATTTTCGGCCGGCCGGATGGCTCGTGGTGTCCCCTCTGTTAATCCACGCTCTGGCCTTCGTCCCGACGAGGCCACCGCGTCGGTGTCGGGTGCTCTGCCCTGCCCATGACCACGAGGTACCTTCCTCCATGAAGCGAACCCCGTCCTTCACGATGCGAGCTGCGGTCTCCACCGCATTGGGAGTGTGTCGAGCCCTGGATTGAGAGAAGGGCGACCGCGGCACTGGCGGCGAAGGACGAGAAGAGCATCACGACCGGGCAGGCAGGCCTGCTCGCCCTCTGCGGTCGAGTCGACAACGTGTGGCCCCTCCGCCCGCCCCCAGCGGCACGGTTCGACCAGTCCCGGCCGTCATATTCACTGCACCCTCCGCCGCTCTCGCTTCACCCTCACCTCGCCGTGAATATAGGCGAACAGCTGCCAGGATGCCCCCACGCGTGTGCGGAAAAGTTTCCACCTTGCCGACATCTACTGCCCTCTCGGCCTCGTATCAATCGTCGACCTCCCAAACTCTCAACCATCCGTCCCCAACACCGCTAAGAAGGCTAAACACGAACCAGCAAACCCAAAGATATCATGCCTACGACCAATACGAGTCGGCCCTCCGCACGCGTCAACGCGCCCGACGGCGCGCGAGCGGCCTGGAGCGGCACCCGTCCCCTGTGAGCGGCACCCGTCCGTCTGCCCGATATACGCAGACCTCCAGCTAACGCCTACGCAGCCCGATCCCATGTGTCGGCTGCGCCAGGCTGCTCCTAGGCTGGCTCCCTTCGAGTCGAATGCGCCACCCGCCGATGTATCGCGAACACTATACGCTGGTTCATGGTCGCCACACCTGGCATCCGCTGACCTCGAGGCATAGCGCCAGGCTGCCCAACACCGTGCACAAGTTGCCGTTTCAGGGAAAGCCTGCCCTGCGAGACGGTGAGCGAGCCACCGTCATAGGCGCCGTTGCCAAGCATTTCTGGCCGCTGATCGAACACAGGCGAGCCCGGGCCAGGCCCGGGCCTACCGAATGTTGTACGACGCCGCCGTGGCTCGCGGCGACCTATTTCAAGACCAATCTAGGTTCATCCGGGAGACGGTACTGGCGTGAACCCGCCCACGGTAGACAGAGCCAGGCTAACTTGGCTGTAGGAGGAATATCGCCTCAGGCTCCGCGATGCGCTCGACACCGACAGGCCCCCGGAACCGGCCCACGTCTCGCAGCCCGCCGCGGAGGCCGCTGGAGATGATCCCTACGGCAGGATACACATTGCGCTCGATGGTCTCCACCTTCAGAGGGACGCGACCAACGCGATATGGACGGTGGCCACTGGGATCGCCGTACGTATCCCCCCCGGGCCCTCGAGCCGCACGCGTGGCAGCTGACCTTTCACCAGGCGCGGCTGGGGGTCCAGATGCCCGAGCGCGTGTCGTCGCAGCAGATGCCCATAGAGCTCGTGTACCAATCCGACGAAGGAGACGACGACTCGGTCGAGGAAACCCTTACCTCCCTACCACCGTACAGCAGGTAGGGACAGTGCGCACAGGGCGAAGAGATGTTGGTTGTCATATGAGGTGGACGACGTCTTCTTGGACAGCTGCTAGATGGCCATGTATAGATATGTCAGACTACCGGAGCAATCTTAAGCAGCGATTTCATACGCGGTTCGGTTTACAGGGCATATTCGGCCGGGCGTCCGGCTCTTGGCGCCCCCTCTGTCCAGTACAATGTCTGGCCTCCGCGCCGACGCGGTGAGGGTGCCCTGCCCTGCCCTGCCCTGCCCATGACCATGAGGTACCTTCCTCCATGAAGCGAGCCCCGTCCTTCGCGATGTGACCTGCGGTCTCCACCGCATTGGGAGTGTGTCGAGCCCTGGATTGAGAGAAGGGCGACCGCGGCACTGGCGGCGAAGGACGAGAAGAGCATCACGACCGGGCAGGCAGGCCTGCTCGCCCTCTGCGGTCGAGTCGACAACGTGTGGCCCCTCCGCCCGCCCCCAGCGGCACGGTTCGACCAGTCCCGGCCGTCATATTCACTGCACCCTCCGCCGCTCTCGCTTCACCCTCACCTCGCCGTGAATATAGGCGAACAGCTGCCAGAATGCCCCCACGCGTGTGCGGAAAATTATTTCGCGCCTGTCGACCTCAAGCGCCCACTCGGCCGCATCTCCATCGTTGACCTCTCACTATCTCAGCCTCTCTCAGTCTCCCGGCCTCTATACCACATCTACGCACGCAGAGTCATGTCCGCCACTGATACCGGCCTTCCCTCAAGGCGCCTCAGCCTGCCGCCGGATGCACAAGGTTCACGGCACGACCCCCTTCCCCTGTGAGCGCCGCCCGTCCGCCTGCCCGACCCGAGCAGACCCCCAGCTAACGCCTAGATAGCGCGATCCCCTGCCTCAGATGTGCTCGCATACTCGTCGGGTGGTACCCTACGAGGCAATGTCGCTACCCGCCAATGTGCTGCCAACCCTGTACGCCTGCCGAAGGTCGCCGCACCTAGCATCCGCTGACTTCAGAGCACAGCGGCACGGCGCTCCAACCCGTGCAGAGATTGCCATGAGAGGAACACTCTGCCTTGCGTGATAGTGAGTGAGCCGCCCTGGCAGGCGCCGTCTTCTTCTCTTCTCGCCAAGCAGCAAGCACCTGGTCGCTGAACGAATACAGATGAGCCAGTCACAGTACCAAGCCTACCGAGGGCTGTACGACGCCGCCATGGGTCGCGGCAACCTATTTGAAGAGCGTTCCAGGTTCATACGGGAGACGGTACTAGCGTGAACCTGCCGCCATCTGACAGCGCCAGGCTGACTTGGCTGCAGCAGGGACATCGTATCAGGCTCCGCGATGCGCTCGACCCCGACCAGCCCCTGGAACGGGCCCGCGTCACGCAAGTCGCCGCCGAAGCCGCTGAGGATGAGCGCCGCGTCATGATGGCGATCGAGATCGATCGTCTCCACCTTCAGAGAGACATGACCAACGCGATATGGACGGTAGCCACTGGGTTCGCCGTACGCTCCCCCCCCCCCTCCCCCCAGAGTAGCACACGTTCCAGCTGACCTTCCAACAGACACTGCTGGGGGTCCAGATGCCCGAGCGCGTGTCCTCGGAGCATATGTTCGCGGAAGAAGACGACGACTCGATCGACGAACATTCCACCGCCCCACCGCCGTACAGCAGGTAGGAACCGCGCGCATAGGGCGAAGAGACGTTGCATATCACATGGGGAGGAGGACAACGTCTTGAATAATTGCTGGATAGCGACGTGTAGATATGATAGACTACCGAAGTCGTGTTCAGCGGCAACACAGTTGACGCCTTCGTTAATCATGGACCAGAGCCAAGGAAATATGTAAGTTTTTGAGTAAAACAGAGCATAGACTTCCCCTTCTCGCTATTCAGCTTCACGTGTATAGCAAGTATACTATCGTTTAGGGTAGTAAAAATAAAAAATAGAAAAGTACAGGGCAAATAGTAATATATTAGCTATCATCTCCCGTATATGTAGGATACACGCCTATTGTACGACGATGCTACTTTGTGATGATAAGCGTAAAAAGGAAAATAGTATGACCGCTACCTCGCGAAGAGAAGTAACATCCAGAGGTCAATCCCGGATAAGCCCGGCGTAGAGTCTCCTTGCAGCTTCACGTCGGATTCGCCCGATTTTCAACACATGAAGCTTTCGTCGTCGCCGCCGCCGCCGCCTCCGCGGCAGCGAACCTCTCGCCCTCGTCTACACGCTGTCCTTACCGTCGTCCCTGGAACCCTTGCCGCCGACCCTCTCCTGACTGGCCGCGTCGTCGATATCGCCAACGTCGGACCCGACCAATGACGGAAACGGCCCGATACTGCTGCCGCGGCACCTGGGATAACGCTGCATTGCCTTCACCACGCTTGTCAGGGGGCATTTGGCCAGCAGGCCCTATAACTACAGTGGAGGTGGAGGCTGCTGAGAAACAGGTTGCGCTATCGGCTCACGTTAAAGCTAATAGACCGTATAAGAGCCGCGAGGTCCCTACTACGCAGAAGAGGAACCTCAAGGATTAATGCGTATTCTAAGTCGTGGCACCCTAGAATCTCTTGTTCACTTCCCTCACTTCACCTAGAACAGCCCTGACAGCCTCGGCACTGTCTCGTATATATTTCGGTGGATCATAAAGTATATAGATGCGAAGCTCTTATAACATGAAGTCATCACGCAACGAGCACGGCATAGAACAACGTCAAAGCGAGGTCACGGGTAAGCCGCCCCCATAGAAAGTGAGGCCAATATAAACCGCCAGCTACAAGTGTGAGTCGTACAACTGCCCCTGCAGGGTCCGTGCACACCTTCACACCGGAAACGCGACAATGGGTATTGTTCCCGGTCGCTTGGCAGCTGTCACAGACGCGCCAGAGCCCTTGACGGGCCGATGGGAGAGCACAGAAGACGCGCTCCCCCCTCCTATCCTTCCTTCCGCCCCTCTCTCTTGCTCTCCCTGGCTCTCTCTTGCTCGCCCTCTCTGGCCCTCTCTTGCTCGTCTTCTCCAGCCTCGCCCGTCGCCGTCGGCAAGCTTCAAACTGTCCCGGCGGCGGCTTGGGCGAGCTGCCGTTTGCCAAGGTCAAGTCATACACGGCCTTTTCGAACTACTGCCTATCGTTTCCACTCAGGTCCAGCATCGACGCGAGAACTGCCCGTTTCAGCTATGGCATGATAGCCCGGCGTGCTTGGAAAACAGGAAGGTGTCTGCCTCAGGACAATGCTTGGGCTCCAGCAGGAGCGCCTAGGTTGGCATTTTTGTCCGGTAAGTCATCAAGGCGAATAGGTGCCAGAAGCATTTGCTCACCATGGGAAGGAGCGGTCATGCAAAGCGGAAGCTGCACCAAGCTCAAGTGTTGTTCAACGCTGACGACGCTGACGGAGCCACGCACAACCGTTCTCACCACCCTCTACTACTGTGCCTCCGCATCGGGCAGCAGGCTTCTGGCATATCCTGTTTCACCACCGGCAGTGCAGCAGAGGTACGCTCACGGACACATTCGTCCCGGTTGCCCCGGTTTGCCCCGTATTGCCCCGGGAGTGAGAAGGCTGACCGCGTCCTGGCAGTGAGGTGACGGACATATCCGGTGTCCCCTGCGGCCCAAGCGACGCCGGAGTATCATATTGGCAGTTATCCCCGCTGTATCGTCGTACATACCGTGGTATGCCTACGATATTGGAAAGTACACCCGCTCTCGATACTGACATTGAACAGGACATCATCACTTACAACGGTATGAAACAGGATCCGATGGTGATCCGTGAGAGTGTGGCAGGCACTGGTCAGTACAACATGAGCTCGCTCCAAGCCCTTGGCGCGTAACTAACGAAGCACACTATAGGGAGACTTTGCGGCGCCACTCTACCGGACGACGGGTTTCGCAACTTGTTGAAGAGCAAGCTGAAGCGTGACATATGGGACAAGCTAGGTGCCAAAGGCATCCAACGTATCATGAGCACCGACCGGGAGCAAGGCATAATAGCAACTCGAAACCGAAAAGAGGTGGAGCATGCAAACACCACACGGCGGGCCTCCAAAGCCTGAGTTGGAATCGAGAAGGAATAATACTCGTAACACTCATCAGCGGGGGCGACTATCTGGCAGAAGCCAGGCTCGCCCACGCTCGCCTTGTCATGCTACGTTGCGTGGTTGCTCGGGCAGGCATTTCGATATCGAGAGGCATAGGAACACCACTTGTTCCTATGCGACATGTCAACGCTGCGAACCGTGGCGCCCTCTTCAATGAGCATCTCATAGAAGCTCTACGCGTTGGGGCCTCTAACGCCAAGTTTGTCTTCCAGGTAAAAAGGCAGTTGTCGCCGAATGGATGGCATCATTCGACAGATGACGCGCTGGGAACCGAATCTTCAACTCAACCAAGATGCTCGTAACCAAGAGAAAAGGCCCTGTGCACGACTAGATCTGCGAGGTGCAAGAGACATACCGAATAGGCCATAACGACCGAGTATCATCCTATCGACTCACTGGCACATTGTGCCATGCATATCGAAACAAGACCGTCACTGCTTCGCGCGATGTTCTTATCCTCTTTCTTTCCCTTCCTTTATACGCCACCCCGCATTCATTCGTACATGAAGCGATTCACTCATCACTTCATATTTCATCCGTACCAACCTTCAGCATCGTTGTCGATACTCAGCACCAACAATGGCCCCACGTAGCCATGATCCAAACCAGCGACTTCGTCAAGGCGAAGACTATCAGCAGTTGCAAGCACCACTACAGATCGCCGAAGAACCATACCTATCTACAACAGCGCCTGGCCGAAAGCCAACCATTCCCGCGTTCTACATGGCGTGGATGTTTTCGACGGCAACGACCGCCCAATAAACATCAAGCCTCACATTGGTTGGCGCATTACCCTGGTAGTGGCACAATGTGCCACGAGTAGCCTTCCACTCACGGCGTGCGGTGTATGAAGTCCTGCATCAGCGATTTCAGCCTCTATCTCTCCAGCCCTTCCCGAAGCTGCTTGACCCGGGCCTGCTCCGACCGTGGCCTCTTCTGAGTCCGTACGGGTGAAGGGACGGCCCGAACCCATTCGTAAAGCAGAGCCATCTGTATTGCAGCACCGACGACCCCAGCCTCTGTTGGCTCAGCCCTTGCATCTGAAAGCCTGGGGCAATGCTCATCTGACGAAGAATCTACGAGCAAAGAACTGCAAGAATGGCACAACGAAGAAAGCGAAGAAGTCCGGGAATGCATGATACCTTTCTGCTCTGGCTTCGGTGACCTTTCCGCTTGGAAGAGGATCTACAAGACCATGAACGTTCCCACGCCCACAGCACGAGGTCTACTATCAGGATAGCAAAGACACCACTGCTCGACAAAATCGGACAAGGTATCCAACTACCATGATTTGATCAGTCGGTACATCTACTATAACCCTCGGTACCAAGAACACCAGAGATCATCCACCAGAAGCCACGACTACGAGAGACATATTAAGTCAGCAATGCATCGCAACGCAGGCGTAAACACTGTGTTCTTGCGTTCACCACCATCTAAACCAGCTACCCCCAGCTCTTCCCGAAGCTGCTCGATCCTATTCGAGACTACTAGACCACGTCTAGAGCAGGACTTGGCAACCTATACTGCACAACGGTACTGGGCGGGAATAACGTCTGCATCGCTGCTATTCGCCCACTCCACGCGCTACTCGTTGAGACCCTTATCGGTTAGGGAGTTGAGCCCCTCGGGCCTTGCGCGGCGTCAAGGTCCAAAAAGCCCCATTTCATTGATGAAGCCTGATTGACTACGAGTGGACCTGTTGTGGCAAGGGCCTTATATACGAAAGCCCCGTTACCCGCAACGAGCGACAATACACTCGACTATATATCGAAACATCGTCTGAGGATCAGCCGGAGAACGATCAGATTGTAAGGGCCCAGGTCTTGGAGAAATTCCGCTTCCGCCAAGTAGCACGTATTACAAAGGGCATCGGAATAGACCGCTCCTCGGATAGCCGATAGCTGAAGGCCAAGCTGCATCAGGATAATATAAGCAAACAAGTCAAGGACCGTGGCATCTCTGGGTCTGACGGCATATTATTACCTAAACCAGATTGATTCGAAAACGCGTTTACTGGCTGAAGGGATCCGCCCAGCTATCGAGTCGACCAGACTAGGTGGCCGCGAGTAAATCGAGGTCACAGCTACCTATCTAAGTCAACACGCAGTATGTTCTTATCCCCTTTCATTCTATTCCTTTACACACCACCCTGTACTCATTCGTGCCTACAGTAATCCATTTGTTACTTCATACTTGACCCTATTTTCATCCTCAGCCCCGTCGTCCACACTCGCAACGATGGTGCCTCGAATCAAGCGATACAAACCATCTAGTGAGGCGATCCAGGCGGAGTTTGTCCCCAAACTTAATACATCAGATCTGCCCATTGATTGGGAATATGAAAAGCCAGAGGGGCAGAACTTTCTATCTATAGCAAAGCACTATCAGCAGTACTGTCGATACATGTCGAGGGCAGACCGTTACCATTTTGTTGCCATAATCAAGTCTACCGACTTCATCAAACAACCACAACTTAGCAGTTACAAGCACTTCTAAACCCTAAAAAAACTTGTCTACGAGAACGCCTAGGCAAAAGCTAACTACTACTACGCCCTTTATATATGTAGGTTGGACGTTTTTAACACCGATAACTACCCTAAGAATATTAAGCGTAATATTGGCGATAAACGACTAGGAAGCCTAAACACGTCTTTTCAATACTGACAATTACCTAGAGAATATTAAACGTAATATCAGCAATAAACAACTGGGAAGCCTAAATACGTCTTTTCAACACCAACGACTACCTAGAGAATATCAGCATAATGTCGGCGATAAACGACTAAGAAGCCCAAACACGTCTTTTTACAAGGACCACCATAAGATCCCCTCGCCAACGTAAGCAAGAAAATATCGTCGCCAGCGTTAGCCGGCACTGAACAAGAAACCTGTCGAGGAGTCCAAGGCCAAGTCCGCGCCAAACGCCAACCAACCTGGCGAGCTGGACAACAAAGGAAGCGACGTTCAATAGAAAGGGCACAAACCGACCAAAGCCAACGAAAACATCGTCTCAAAGAACTAGGGCCATAAAAAAATAATCGACCACCTACATACACTTAAGAAAGAGGCTGCCCGTAAGGCCAAGGAAGAAAATGCTTTCCTAGACAGGGCATTCATGGATAGCTTTGTTCAAAAAGCTTGGAAGAGCTACGCCGACCGGCACTGCTACAATTACAACAGCGACGACGAGGGTAATTGGGGCCTCTAATCTCATACACTTAAGAAAGAGGCTGCCTATAAGGCTAAAGAGGAAAATGCTTTCCTAGACAAGGTATTCATGGATAACTTTGTTTAAATTGGAAGACTTACGCCGACCGGCACTATTGCAATTACGACAGCGACGACGAGGATAATTAGGGCCTCTACCTATATACACTTAAGAAAGAGGCTGCCCATAAGGCCAAGGAGGAAAATACTTTCCTAGACAAGGTATTCATGGATAGCTTTATTTAGAAAGCTTGGAAGACTTACGCCGACCGGCACTACTGCAATTATAATAGCGACGACGAGGATGATTGGGGCCTCTAATCTCGCGAAATACGACTAGGTCACTTGGGCAGCGGGAAGATTGATGGCTCTGCGGGATATTGACAATAGAAGGGCGACGATGCTATCGGAACGCAATTGGGACTGGTTATGGGATCTTGAGGTTGCTACATTGGGATTGCTGTGATGAGATCGAACAACGGGTATAAGGCGTTGATGACAATAATGAACAGGACATCAAGGGTCCATCAGCGTCAACCACGCCGGAGGTCCAGCGCAACCTTGAACTAGTCCGTGTGGCCGGAGGCGGGGTATCGCCTCCCCCTTCTTTGATGATCCTGTTGTTGAGTCGGCCAAAACAGCCGGCAGCCTGACTTTCATTTATTATACAGAACATAACTGGATTAAGGTTCCATAGTTGCCAGGTACTACAGAAACAAACACGAGTACCATCACCCTACCGACCACGGCTCCCATTCGAAGTTGACCTCGCAGGGGTCGAGCGCAAGCTGCAAGCCACAAAATTCGACCTCGCAACCACCCGTGCAAGTTTGCAGCCGACACAGAAAAGAGTTGTATCCCTAGAGACGGAGAAGCAGCAGCTCGAGCAGGACAGCGAGGCGCCGAAATTTAGATGCGCAAAACCCGGCGCGGAGGCAGAAGACCAGGTCCTGAAGCCTCGGATTCATCGCACCATGATGTGGTCGCCGCAGCTTTCAAGACCCCCCCCTTGGCTTGGTAAAGAAGGTGACGTTTCGAGACCTACTCCTGCACACAATTCGGCGTCTCAGAGAGCAGCGGGTGTCGAAGCCGACTTACCCTTGTTCCGTGCTCGTCGCTATTAGAAGCCAACTAGTTGATATAGTGGATGGAGTAATGGGTCGAGGTGGCAAAAACACTAGGCTCGAGTGTTTGTAGGGAAAACTCCAGCTTTGAGTTCGTGGAAGATGCTGTGAGCTGTAATATTAGTCCCTGTGGGGAGAGCAAGTCCGGGGGAGATAGTCGTAGGAGACGGGGGAGGGAGGAGAGGGGGGAAAGGCAGCCAAGAAGAGAGAAGCGCCAGCGAGAAAGATCCGTAGTGATCCGGAGAGGCAGGGGCTGCAGCCTTCGTTCAGGCCCAGAGGGAATCTCGGCGAGTGACGCGTTAGCAAGATGGGCCGCATACATTGATGTAACCGGGAGCACCAAATCAGATATTCCAGTCTCGCAAGCCAGGGCACCTAAATATACATAACATTCACCTCTATGCTTCGAGGAGTATATGTAGCTTGCCTACTCTAGCCACGCGTGTTTCTCTCCTGTTCACGTTTGTTGTTGTTATCAACACTCCATATCTATCGTAGCCGACCGAGGCTGCATCTGATAAAACAACAGCACCTAAACCATGTCTTCCACTTGACTCCTTGGTGGCTTGCTAGGTAGGTAGAGGTGACTGCATTTTAAGCCGCCTTTTGCATTTGATTCCGCCTGAGCGTCGATTGATCTTGCTGCCTACCGAAGCCACCCACGGCCACAGCGGCGGTTGCCACGGAAGAACATCGAAATGGACGCGGAGGAGGCTATAAGTCAGTAGCGGATGGTCGAGAGAGGCATTCCCATAGCCGCAACCATGCGTGTCGACGGCTCGGAGCGCCCTAGTACATATAACCTGCGAGGTTCCCGTTGCGGCCGAATCACTTCCAAGCCATCGAGCCCCGGGGGGGGGGGGGGGGGGGGTCGGCGTAGTTCCAGCCTTGCTTCGTGTCCCTATGATGGCTTTGAAGACGGCCGGGGGCTCACACGCTGGACCAACGTGTGTGCTGAGACCGGCCTCGAAGAAAGGATCGATGGCCATGTCAGGGTCTCTGGACCTGTGAGTCGCGGCCGTGCGACCGGACGTCGTGCATTATCAGGTGCACACACTGCTTCAAGGCCTTGGACCCTCACGGCAGGCAAGGGGAAGATTGTGATATGAGTTCCGCCAGCGCGCGGCTAAGAGCAGCGGCCATGAGCAGGAGACGTAGCCTCTACCTCGAGGAGAGTGCAGAGATCGACGTTCAGTTGCGGGAGCTACCCTTGAGCGTACGCATCGTTCCCCAGTCCTTCACTTACAAGAATGCGTATGCCGCGCCTAGGACAGGGATGGTCCGTACCCTGCAGGGGCGGAAACCCGCATGAAGGTCTTGAAGGTGAACCAGTGCAAGGAGAGCGTCTCAGACCGCGGCCGGACGACGAAGGAGCTGATGATAGTGGAAGCCTTTCGAGATCAGCTAATGCTTGCAAATTATGTTGGCAGAGGAAACGGCTCCTCAAGCAACGACGCTGGGTTGAACTCTCGGACTTCATATTACAACATACTCAAGCCTGTGTCTCCAGTTCCCTCCCCAGCTTCGAAGCTTCCTTCATCCATCGCTATCTTGATCTGACGTCTGGTGAAGAGCCAGCCTTGCTCACCTACATCAATCCCTCCGCCGTTCACGTAGCCGTATCCCCGAAAGCAAGCCTCTCGCGCGTGCTTGGGTGGCTACAACGTGCCCTTTTGTTTCTCGGGAAGCGCTCTATATCACAATATGAAATGAAGCGTGGAAAAAAACTCAATCGTTGAAAGGAAAACGACCCTAGCCAGCTAACGTAGCTGCGGTGTTTATTGTATACACGCATAAGTATCACGTACGCGCAGGCATCGTACGTACATGTCCCATTCCATAGTCCATCCAGCCCCCCCCCCCCCCTAAACGCTGGAACGTGGATGCCGTCGACAACGAACAGCAAGCACCGCCGAGGGTATTGTTTCCATCTCAATGTGCGTGATCCTCTCTTCAATAGTGGAAAGGCGGGCGGAAAATTCGTGCCGCGCCGTTGCATTGCTGTGACCCAACAGAGCAATGTCGTCATCGTATTGCTGGAAAATATCCGTGATCATGTTCACCCTCGCGTGGTCTGCCTCCTCCAAGTGCTGCTTGAAAGCAGCCAGTTCGTTGGTCAACTTCTCAACCTGGTCGTCATTTGTACCCCGACCCAACGTCGGCGTCGAAGTGGCACTGCACAGGGTCGTCAAGATCGATACCTTTTCACGCTGCGTCACCTGTCCGCACGCAGTCATGGCATCCAGGACCGTACTGATGGCTTCAACGTGTTCTGCCTTGGTCGGTGGGCATTCCGTCATTGGTCTGGTCGTCATGTTGGGCAGCGGCATTTGCAATACCGCTGCCGCCTCGCGGCTCTCGTGCTCCACACTCTCCTGAGGGGCGAGAAGGTGCTGGCGATCGGCAAGGAAGTCCGCTTCGCTGACGATGCTATGATGCTTTCGGTAGGCTGCGACGTTTGGCGGACCGAGCGGGTGCTCGCTGAGATATAACTCAAACAGTGTCTGGTAATGGCTTTTCCGGACCTGCCTGGCGAAGCAATCTAAGCCAAAGATCGCCACACAAAAATGATACTTTGCACCAAAGTCTGTGCAATTTTGTTCCCTCAGGTGGCGACAGAGCCTGAAGTTGCTGACGTACGCTCCTGGCTTGCGAACGTAATCTCCGTTCACCTTCGCCATCCAAACATATGCATGACGTTGTTCCTGCGTCAAATAGGCTCCGTAGGCGTGATAGTGCGTCACGACGCTGCGGAAATCCGCCTCCATCGCTGAGCCGAGCGGCACCGAGAGAGGGAGATCCATCATATCGAGTTTCGGGAATTCCTCTCTCGCTATGGCCGCCGGGCGTGGCCTCGAATGATTCCACCGAGGCGGCATTTCGGTCGTCGCTATCGTGCGGTGGGGGGCTTCGTTATTTCGTGTTGCGTAAGGGCGGAATAGAGCTGGAAATTGCAAGGCAAGCTACCGTGATTGCAGGAAGAATTGGAAACTAAGGTTGAAGATAAAACGCGTGCAGATGAGAATTTTGTTTCATAGGCGGAAGTGGCCAGTCCATATACACCCGGCAGGTCTGGCCTCAACAGCTGTAATTTCGTCTAAGGATTGACCACTGCTGCGCCCACGGCCTTAAGAGGTCTGCCTTCCTCGCCTCAGAGCCTCTCCAATGAACAAGGGTTCGCGGCCTTCTATTGCTTTGTTGTTTCGCCCGTAAACGCTTCGATATCGCGAGATCTTCATTCTTGTTAGCACACATACCACACGCCCGACGATGTGATAACCCGGGGAGTGACGATATCTACCTGCGGCACCCCCGTTGGGCAGACAAAGGCACCGGCTTCGACGGTGGGAGTGCCGGTCCTGGCGAGTCTCTCGTTCTAATCTGCACCAGACCTCAGTTCAATATATTGACAGCTGACAACTCCAGCCGAGGGATGAATCACGTTGCCCCCGTCGCAGTTCACTTCACTCTGTTGAGCCGTATTCACTGCTGCCTTTCTTATACCTAAGTCACCTTCGTCCCAGCCTCGAGGCCTCATCCCTCGCCCTCTCTCTCTCTCTCTCTCTCTCTCACACACACACACACACACATTCTGTCTCTTTGCTTCGTCCAGGCTTTCAAGGCTTCTCCAGAGCTCACTCTCACACACGCAGGCACGCATCTCCATTCGACATTCCTATACACGCGCACGCCGCAGACCGAGCATCCAAAACCGCCGATGTCTGAATTGCATGATGGAATTCGCCGTTCGTATGTTGGAACTCGCCCTCCGAGCTGGACCGCCGCCAGGGCATCGAGCGACCCGAGTGCTAACGCGTCCGTGGCTCTAGGGACGAAATGTATACATGGATTGGCCCTGAGGGAGCCGTCCACCGCATGCGAATAGACTTCTGGTGGCGCGTTATCCACGTCATCGTCGAAGACGTGAAGGCCGGCGCGACGGAGCCCATATTCATCATTACGAACGAGGGCGACTTGCAATGCATACCGCGCATACCACGGGGCGAATTCCTGGAGGAGTTCATGGGGAGCGTCATCGCGCTCGGCGAATTCATACACACACGACACGCGTCCGCGATATGGGACCCGTGGGGGGCTGATTTGGACACCGAGTTAGGGCTCGGCCACAACGCACTTGAAGGAGGCGAGAAGTAAGTGAGATATTCCGACATCTGCAGTCATCCATACAGAACCACGAAGGCCAGGCTAACGTACCATGCTGCGTGCAGCGGGGGACAAGTACCAGAGGGTGCGTGCAACTGTAGTAGGGACCACTGCTACTGCGATGGAGAGATCTAGGGGGTAGGACAGGATGTCGGGATGTGTGGAACACTTTTATAGAGCTGAAGACAATGCCCTTTGTGCCACGCGCTGGACATCCGTCTCCGAATCGGCGTATCGTACCGACGGATGGACCGAGAGAACTTACACGGAGTGATGGGAAGGCACGGTACCGATAACCGCCGCAGAGGGAGCCAATCAGTCGTGTCAGCCTCCGCCACGTAATTTACTGTAGACGTGGTTGCGGCGCCGCAACGAACAGGGAACAAGTGTAACCGGCCGAGTTGTCTCGCCCAAAGGCCAAGAGGGTCTGAACCAGACACGCATTGCATGCTTGCCGCGAGAAAATGAGGCTCGTCGGGAGGTATGACGTTCCTGCAGCATTCTGGGCAGACAAGGGCGCCCAGAAGGAACAGTGAGCACGCCCGTCCCGGCGAGTCACTCGATCGACAAAACGTTCATCGCCGGCGGTACGATCTTCTTCTCGTCCTGCATCCGCACTATAGGGCACGCAACGCGTGCTTTGAAGGCAGAGATGCATCCCTCGTATCCTGATCTGGGCACCGTAAGGAGCGACGAAGCAGATGGGGTCTGTTCTGCAGCGTGCGCTTGGGAATCAGAGGTCCATTGACGGCGCCGTTGTCATCTACTTCACCCTAGGGCCGCCGAGAGCACATGCAGTGAACATCTCTGGCTCGGTTGGCAGGCGATGACCCTAGCTGAGGGATGAATCACCGGAGCTCTCGTTACTGTTTGCCTCACAAAACTAACATGCGTTCACAGCTACCGTTGTTCTGTCTAAGGCAGCCTCGCCCCAGCCTCAGAGGCTTCTCACTCACTCTCACTCACTTACTCTCCTTCTCTCCCTCTCTCTCCCTCTCTCTCTCTCTCTCTCACACACACACACACACACACACACACACACACACACACACACGAGCACGCATCGCCCCGAGCTTCCTGAACACAAGCGCATCGTGGACCAGACATACAAGCTCCGAAAGCTGGCGGCATACCACGTGTACCATAATCTACGACAATGTCTGACTGGTGAGTGGAATCTCGCTCCTCAATCCAAGCCGCTGCTGGGAGCACACGCCGGCTCGGGCACTGACGCGTCTGTGGCTCTAGTCGCGAAAACACGTACTCTTGGGTCGGCCCTTACGGGACCATACACCAGCTCAAGGTGGACTTCTGGGGGAGGGTCTTGGCCGCCCTCGCTCGGGACCTGATGAACGGAAATATCGTCACCGACACCATATATTTTCGTATTGCAGACAGTCGACTAAACTGCTTGCCACGCATCCCGAAGGGTGAGCTGCTGGAAGAGTTCTTGGAGAGCGTCGTGGCGAACGAAGAATTCGTCCACACCAACGTCCCGGAGGCAGTGTAGGATCCTGCCAGGGAACGTGGGTTGGATGAAAGTCTATCTGCTGAGCGCGATAGGTAAGAAAAGTCTCCTGGCCTCGGTACTCATGCCCCGTGGCGGCTTGACTAACGTATTAATTGTGCGCAGCCACGACGACAGCGGCGGGGAAGCCAGTAGCGACAGCGACGACCACTTCGACTACATATACGGGGGACAGATAGAGGGTGTATGCAACTGCAGCGAGGACCACTGCTACTGCGACGGAGAGATCTAGGGTGGGCAGGAGGTCGGGATGTGTGGAACACTTTCATAGAGCTAAAAACAATACCCTTTGTGCCACGCGCTGAACGTCCGTCTCATGATCCGCCTATCGTGCCGACGGATGGACCGAGAGAACTTGTACGGAATGGTGGGACGGCATCGACGACCGCCGCAAAGGGTGCCAATCGGTCGTGCCAGCCTCCGCCCCGTAAGGCAATATTACCGGCCGAGTTGTCTCGCCCAAAGGCCAAGAGGGTCTGAACCAGACACGCACCGCACGCTTGCCGCGAGAAACTGAGGCTCGTCGGGCAGTATGACGTACCTGCGGCATCACTCTGGGCAGACAAGGGCGCCCAGCTTCAACCGTGAGGACGCCTGTCCCGGCGAGTCTCTCGATCGACAAAACGTTCGTCGCCTGTGGTGCGATCCTAGCGCTTGGGAACCAGAGGTCCATTGACGGCGCCGTTGTCATCTACTTCACCCTTGGCCGCCGAGAGTCTTTGCGGTGGACTGCTCCCTGTCGGTTGGCGGCACTGGTTGGGGGATGAATCACGGCGACACTCGCTGCCGGTTGCCTCACGCTGTGATTCAGCCTGTGCTCACCGCCGCCGTCATTCTGCCCAATGCACACTCGCCCCAGCCTCAAAGGCTTCTCACTTACTCTCTCTCTCTCTCTCTCTCTCTCTCTCACTCTCTCTTACTCTTACACTGACAAACACACACAGACACACAAACACACAAACACACGCACACACGCGCCCTCTCTCACTCTCTCTCCCACGAGCAAGCATCGCCTAGACCTTCCTGAACATACGCGCATTGCGGATCAGCCATACGAGCCCCAAAAGCATACGGCACGCTACGCGGTTAAGAACCTACGCCGATGTCTAACTCGTGAGTGGAATCTCGCTCCTCGGCCGAAGCTGCTGCTGGGGGCACACGCCTACTCGATCGCTGACACGTTTCGTGGCTCTAGACACAACAAAACGTACGACTGGACCGGCCCTTTCGGCGCAAAGCACAACCTCAAGTTGGACTTCTGGGCTCGAGTCTTGACCACCCTCGCCCAGGACTTGAGGGAGGGAGTGGGCGAAGGGGACGCCATATACTTCCGTATTGCCGACAGTCGACTAAACTGCTTGCCACGCATCCCGAAGGGTGAGCTGCTGGAAGAGTTCTTGGAGAGCGTAGTGGCGAACGAAGAATTCGTCCACACCAACGTCCCGGAGGCGGTATAGGATCCTGCCAGGGAAAGTGAGTTGGATGAAAGTCCATCTGCTGAGCGCGATAGGTAAGAGAAGTCTCCTGGCCTCGGTACTCATGCCCCGTGGCGGCTTGACTAACGTATTAATTGTGCGCAGCCACGACGACAGCGGCGGGGAAGCCAGTAGCGACAGCGACCATTTCGACTGCACTTGTGACTGCGATGGCGAGACACCATGCGACTGTTGCCCGGAAGTAAGGACGGCGGCGTCGCGACTGTTCGGTGGAACCGAAAGCAGGACGAGGTGATTGGAAACGCGGCCGAGGAGCCAATCATCAACGCAACTGAAGAGGGCATGGTGCCGATTGGAATGCAAACAGGACCTCCACGGTTGACCTGCAGAAGAACCGAGGCACGGAAAGGTCGACGAGCCTGGTGGTGACAATAAAGGACCACTGACGAAGGTGTAAAAGCATTGGAGACAGAGTAGAGGACAAAAAAGACTGGTGCACATCTATCGAAAGCAATTGGAACAGCAAGCTGCAAAGCCCTCTTAGCCTCGTCGAACTCGACGGTCTTTGAGATTTACGGCCTAACACGGTATGTGTTGCTGGATGATTGAATTTGCTTTCCTACCTCCCGTGATGATGTAGACCCTTCAACAACACTACAACGAACGCTGCTTCGAACCCGACCCTGATACGGCTATTAACGTTGATCGGCCCGAGATGTTACCGCTGTTCGCCAGAGCCCGCGGCTCTACAGGCGGTGTGCCAAGCAAGTGGGAGATTGAAGCGAGCAACGCTGGCAGCCGGGCCACAGCATCGCAGACCACCATACATCCGTCGAATCCCGACCTGGGCATGTTGAGCAGCAACGAAGCAAAGTGGGCCGATTATGCAGCGTACGACTGGTAATGAGAGGTCCATTGACGGTGCCGTTGTCATTTACTTCATATGAGGTTCTCCGAGGGCCTTTGCGGTGAACTTTTCCGTGTCGGTTGCCTCGCACTGTTAGCCTGTGCTCACAGCTGCCGTCATTCTGCCGAAGGGACCCTCGTCATAGCCTCAAAACATGAAGCTTCTCACTCACTCACTCTCTCTCTCTCTCTCTCTCTCTCTCTCTCTCTCTCTCTCTCTCTCTCTCTCACACACACACACACACACACACATACACACACGCACGCACGCACGCTCTCTCACATTGTCTTCCTCACTCCCTTCTCTCATACATAGACGAGCACGTATCGACCCGAGTTTCCTAAATATACGCGCATCGCGGACTAGACATTCGAGCTCCGCCAACATACGGCACGCCGTGTGGTCAAGATCCTGCGACAATGTCTGACTCGTGAGTGTAATCTCGCTCCTCGGCCGAAGCTGCTGCTGGAGGGACACGTCTGATCGAGCGTTGACACGTTCTGTGATTCTAGGCGCAATAAAACATACAACTGGACCGGGCCTTTCGGCGCAGAGCACAACCTCAAGTTGGACTTCTGGGCTCGAGTCTTGACCACCCTCGCCCAGGACCTGAGGGATGGAGTGGGCGAAGGCGACGACATGTACTTCCGTACTGCCGACAATCGGCTGAATTGTTTGCCGCGTATCCCGAGGGGCAGGCTGCTGGAGGAGTTCGAAAGGAGTATCGTGGCGAAGGGCGAGCACGTGCACACCAACGTCCCGCGTGCAGTATGGGACCATGGCAGGGACTATCGGTCTGAGGTAGAAGTATCTGTGGAAAACATCGTGTAAGACAAGTATCCTGGCCTCGGTATTCATGCTCCGTGGATGCCATACTAACGAACAAGCTTTACGCAGTAACGACGATAGCGGCGAGGATGCCAGTATCGAAAACGACTACCCCGACGATTTCAACGAGAACTGCGAATGGAATGGCGAATCCTCGTGCGAATGTTGCGCCGAAGACGACGAGGGTGAGGATGAAGGGTGATCTTGGCGGCGTCGCGGCTGTTTGATGGAACCGGCCTAGAGCCCGGGGGTAAGAATGAAGTACATGTACCACTAACGAAGAATAGAGGAGAAGATCTATTAGAGTGCACGTAATGAAACTAAGTTAAACAGCAAGCTGAAAGGATCTCTTGGCCTTGATGATCTCGACGGTCATTGATAGTTGCGGCCTGAAACTGCAACTATCGCCGGTTTGTTGATTTCGTGTTCTAACTCGTGTGATGACGCAGACACTTCAACAACGACACCTTGGATGCTGCCCGTTACGGCCACTCAACGTCGATCGACTCGAGCTGATCCAGCGCTGCTCGCTCGAGCCCGCGGCTTTACAGGCGGTGTGCGAAGCAAATGGGAAACTGAATAGGCAAACGCTGGCAGCCGGGCCACGGCACCGCAGACCACCACCCATCCCTCGCATCCCGACCTGGGCATTCGCATATCGACCTGGGCATGTTGAGCAGCAACGAAGCAAAACGGGCCGATTCTGCAGCGTGCGCCTGGGAGGAAGAGTTTCATTGACCGCGCCATCGCCGTTCCCCTCACCTGAGGGCCGCCGAGAGCATGTGCAGTGAACATCTCTGGCTCGGTTGGCAGGCGATGACCCTAGCTGAGGGATGAATCACCGGAGCTCTCGTCACTGTTTGCCTCACAAAGTTAACGTGCGTTCACAGCTACCGTTGTTCTGCCTAAGGCAGCCTCGCCCCAGCCTCAGAGGCTTCAATCTCACTCACTCACTCACTCTCACTCACTTACTCTCCTTCTCTCCCTCTCTTTCCCCCTCTCTCTCTCTCTCTCTCACACACACACACACACACACACACACGAGCACGCTTCGCCCTGAGCTTACTTAACAGAACACAAGCGCACCTTGGACCAGACATACAAGCCCCGAAAGCTAGCGGCATACCACGTGTGCCATAATCTACAACGATGCCTGACTGGTGAGTGGAATCTCGCTCCTCACCCCAAGCCGCGGAGCACACGTCGGCTCGAGCACTGACGCGTCTGTGGCTCTAGGTGCGAAGGTACATACATTTGGGTCGGCCCTTACGGGGCCGTACACCAGCTCAGGGTGGACTTCTGGGAGAGGGTCTTAGCCGCCATCGCTCGAGACCTGATGACCGGAAAAGTCGACGCCAAGAACATATCCGTTCGTATTGCCGACAATAGACTTAACTGCTTGCCTCGTATCCCGAGGGGCGAGCTTTTGGATGAATTCGAAAGCAGTGTTATCGCGAATGGCAAGTACACGCACACAAATGTCTCGACTGGAGTATTGAACCCTGTCCCGGATCATCCGTGGGAGGAAGGTCCATATGGTGAATGCCACAGGTAAGAGAAGTCTCCCGGCCCCGGTCTTCGTGCTCCGTGGAAGCTGGACTAACGTACAAGCTTTGCGCAGCCGCGACGATGGCGGAGGGGCCGCCAGTAGCGTCAGCGACCATTCCAACCGCAAACCCGAATACAGACGCGAATGAAATAGCGAGACCTCATGCGACTGTTGCGGCCGAGACGGTGACGGCGACGGTGACGGCGGCGGCGTCGTGGCTGTCCGACGGACTCGGACGTATGACAAGGTGGTGGAGAGACGACACAGTGATCGGACCAAACAAGTGAAGAAAGAGAGTATGCCGGTGCCTGGTGTTGATTGAGAAGCAAACGAGACCTTGCCGTTGACTTGAAGAATAACCTGTGTATGGAAAGGTCGACGAACCCGGGTGTAAGGACTGATGAAGGTGGAAATGTCGAGAGGGGAGAGTAGAGTAGAGAACAGACCAGGGTATTTGGGGACGAGTAAAACAGCAATGCTACACTGGCCTCGATGGTCTCGACGGTCATTGAGCTTTGAAGCCCGACATCGTAAGTGTTGCTGCAGCTTCGCGATCGTGTTCTGATTCGTGTGAGGATACATGCTACTCAAAAACGCCTCGAACGCTGCTTCGAGCTCAGACCCGACGTAGTCACTCGATGTCGATCGATCCGAAACAATCCAGTGCGGCTCGCAGAGCCCGCGGCTCTGCATGCAGCGTGCCAACATTGAAGCGGATGGAACCTGAAGAGAGCAACGCTGGCAGCCGGTTCGCAACGCCGCAAAGCACTACACCTTCGCGACTGTGAAGAGGCACCGGCGGCAAAGGCGGAGGCGGAGGCTCTGGCCGCAACTCACTTGCCGCTACCAACGCCCGGCCTCATGCCATGCTGGAGGGTATTGCCGCGTCATCTTGAATATCGTGAGGCACGCAGCAGAGCTGCAACTATTCACCCCACCGACCCAGGGGCTCGAAAGTCATTGGGCCGCGACGAGAAACATGTTGTGTGTTCGAAATTCGACTTGTAGGGTTTGGTTTTCCGACTTGTGAGGCTCGAGTATCCGATTTAGTAAGACGAAGCCCATTTGCTGTACATTGAAGCCACTATTTCGTACGCCCAAGCTTCAATGTCGATTCTAGTAGTGCGGATGTTGAGCTTGGTGCTTTTTAGTTCGGCCGCCGCGTCTCTACCTTATTTTATGCACTGCATGGTGCGTCCGACGATGTTGCCACGGAGGCCTCGTGCCCCCTTCCAAGGCACTCGACGAAACCGATCCATGTGTACGCTTTCCAAGCCGCGAACCGGTGCCCTTCGGCCTCTCTCTCTGAACGTCGTATTCCTCTGCCCACGGTGGCGATGTCAACGCCTGCGGCCCCTATGATTTGTCGATGTGGTTGTACTGTTGATCCTTGCTGTGCCCTTGCACTGTCGCCGTCCAGTCCTCCTCCCTGGAGGCACAGCGCCTCCTTTCGCATGAGGGTCCAGTGTGCTGTCCTCGTCACCGTCCTCGTCATATCCGTCATATCATCCCTGTCTTTGTCGTCGTCCTCGGCCTCTCTATCTAAGACATGGTCGCGGCGCGGTAGCGAGGACGGGATAAAGGTAAGCAGGTCTTTGTCAAGTACGTGTAGCCAACATTACGACGTACAAATATACAGCATTCCGGTTATTGGAAGAATACATTAGGTAGGAAGAGTCTAAGCACGCAAGATCAAGGTTCCCTCCTAATATTGATTGACCTATTATTACAAGTCCTGCTATTTGCACGCATCCCATTTTACTATATGCACGCACACGTGACTCTCCATCAGTTATCGACTTTTACACACGCAAGCCACAAGACACACCACACACAGAGGTAACAAATCGAACTCCTTGAGAAGTTTCTTCTTCAGTGCCGCGTGGCTGCGAGTTTGGGCTTCCCAGTCGATAGTCGTCGTTGAAGACTTCTAGGCTATACAGGGGAGCTGAAGACGACGCTTCCCCATCTGATACGTCAGACTACAGCTCCAAAAGTTCGTATCAAAACGATACAGATGCCGACTCCGTCGAAAGAGGCTCCAAGCGAAGAATTGCAGGCAAAGTTCCACCCTTGAAGACGCCTCGATCCTTCTTTGCCTGCGACATCGTTGGGATCTCGTGGTGGCCCTTGTAAAATTACAAGTTTGGGCTCCCCCTCCGCAGGCGCACGCGGATATGCCGCTCTTCAGGTAGAGAAGGCAATAGTGGTGTTGGAACGATCTTTTCTTGCCTGCGACGATATTGGGATCTTGTGGTGCCCCTCGTACAATTACGATCTGGGCTTCCCGGCTGGTTGTTGTTTGTAAGGCTGATGAAGGATGGGTATGAAGGGTCGGGAAGGTAGCAAACGTTGGTTAGGCGGTAAAGGCTAGCATATGCTATAAAATTTTCCATGCGGGCGTGCGTGTGCTGCAAGATAGCTGTCTATCAGCTGCCTACTGAAAGTGAAGTGAGGGTGAGGTGAGATAAGGATAAGGCTGAAGTGAAGGCAACGGGCAGGCAGCAGAGGCAACAGGCAGGCAGCAGAGGCAACAGGCAGGCAGTAGAGGCAGCGGGCAGCCAGAGGAGGCAACAGAGACTACAGAGGGTCAGCAAGGCGTATGGCTCAGAGAGAGTTGAAAACGCACCTGGCCAGTGTTGAAGGCGATAACGCGCGGGGAGTTGGCCATATCTTGCATGAGCCGGAGATTGTAAATTCGAGCAAGCCGAGAGAGAGCGCTGTCTTCGGCGCGAATGCGAGACTCGTGAGTGGCCGCGGTTGCTATGGCGCGACGCGCAACATCTTCAGGGCCGCCAGTGGAAGCCAGGGCTTTCAGGAGAACGTTGCAAGCTCGTTGCTGAGAGCGAGTTAGCAAGCCACGCGCAGAGAGATAACCAGGAAGCAAGAGAGCTTACGATCGCGTCACGCTGGAGCGGGAAGCTCACAACAACACTGTGCAAGGCTTTAAAGGCTTGCGACTGACGACGAGTGGCCTGGATAGTTGTCACCGACGTAACAAGGGAGTCTGCGAGGCATCGGAACTCACAGGCTCGCAGGGCTTGTTGTTCGAGGAACAATACCCGCACTTCGAACTACCCGCTTCTATCACAAAGTCGGCCAAGGAGCGCGAGGTCGAGGAGATGTAGAGTATCATACTCGAAGAGGTCTTGCAGAGGGGCGGACAATGCGGAGAGCCGTCGAATTTGGGTTCCTAATCCACGAGACGACGGGCGCAGCGCAGGCACGGGGTGTCCCTGCGTACGACGCGTCAGCAGACAGCTCGCAGAGCACTAGCAGGGAGGACACACATGTCAACAGAAGGCACAGGACCATGCGACCGCTTGCGCTTGAAAGGCCGCGAAGGGGCAGGCGAGGATGCCGACGCAGAGGCAGGCGGCGAAGTCGGAGCTTCAGACATCGTAATGATCGAACTGCAAGGGTCAGCTAAGGCAGCTACGTCGCTGGGAGCTGCATACCAGGGAGCAGAGAACACGAGAGATGAACCTTCGAACTATACAGGAAGTCAGTGAGGCCGACGGCGCAGGGCCAATAGGGCCAAATACATACCTTCGCGAGGGTTGAAGAGGAAAGGAAGAGAAGAGAAACAGGGCCACACACACGAAGGAAGATATGTGTGCGGCTGACCCCAGCACGTGGGAGGTGAAGTGAAGTGACGTGAAGTGAATTCACCGAGCTAGAGGCGACGCAGCTTACAGCTGGCCGAGTCATGGCAGCGGCGTGAGAGAGGAACACTGCCTAAGCCCCACAAGAAGACCGGGGAGTGACGTCACACCCGCGCAACAGTCAACATGACATCAAGATGAAAAGACGTGCTATAAAGCAAAGAAGACGCTAAGATCTCACGGAGAGAGAGACATAAAAGCTCAAGAAAAGCCTAAGGGCAGGAACAACAGAGCAAGAAGCCTTATAGGTAAGTAATAACGTATGACTGACATCGGGATCCGATTAGGGCAGCAAACACGGCCTATCCAACCCACGAAGCTCTAGAGATCGGGCTGAGAGAGAGACGAGAGTTCGAGCCCCAGCGCAGGGCTGCGATCAAGCGCAACTTCTACGAACAACTCTCCGAAGAAAGCCAGCAGAGAGCACCCAGAGACCAAGCAGGGAGGCTTAGGGGAACTCGGCAAGGAGAAACATGAAAAACACCCACCCAACCACAACCAGGTCGCTAGAGCCTTAGTCAATGCCACCACAAGGCATAGGCCCTGCGAGGGCCTGGGGAGGAAGAGGAGGGATCTCGGAGAGGACGAGGGGACCGCAGCTTTACAGACAACGCCATCACCAGCTCGCCAAGGCCTAAGTGAGTGCCATCACATATGGCACAGGCCCCGGGGGGCTTGGGGAGGAAGAAGAGGGGGCTCGGAGAGTTCTCGGGAGGACCGCAGCTTTACAGACAACGCCGTCGAAACGGCCCCGAATAGGGCCAAAAGGGCAAGACGGTCCCGGCGCCGACCAGACGAAGATAAATCATCAGAGGTTCCACAGATGAGCAAAACGGGAGGCAGCCGAAGGGTCGAAGGGAGCACGCCGACACCTAATACGGCGCGAGACGCACCGTGGGAAGAAGGGGCAGTATGTCAGGTGCACACACTGCCACAAAGGGGCAATATCGTGAGAACAGGCAACAGGAAGCTCATAAGATAAGGATCCGCCAGGATATGGAGCTATAGAGTATCTATAAGTATGAGACGTAGCCTCTGCCTCGCTAAGAGAGGGCAGAGATCAATGGACTTTCCTTGAGGTGTTACCTTTGAGTATCTGCATCGTGCCCTAGACCTTCACTTCACTCTTACGTGTGCCGTGCCTTTGACAAAGAAGAACTTGCTTAATTAGTATATCAACATAAGCACGATTAAATAAAAGGATTTGAAAGAAAGCTATTAAACGATAATCACGAGAACTGTCGACGTACCTGATATTAAGGAGCCCTCGCTGGACTGAATAGCCGGGCCGCTGGAAGAAATCGCCAAGGCAGCGGATAATGCAGAAGGAATAGCGCTCTTCAGGTATATCTCGCGTGTAATTTGGGCAAACTCAGAGGTTCACAAGCGAATGGACACCTTCCAGAAGGGATACGTTCTAGAGCGCGAGAGGATATACAGAGACAACATGACCGAACGGGCCCTCCGACGCGCTGCCACGCTAGGCATACTCAAGAAGGTCGTTGAGCAACTCGCAATCGCAGGGCAAGATGATATAATCGAGACGCTGCTCGCCGAAATGTACATATACTCGCGATCGGGCCACACAATCCTGTAAAGCCAATCATCATAGAAGGTTTCGTACTTACAAAGCGTTGTCTAAAACCTTGCTCTTGTCTTGTGCATCACACCGAGGCGCGAGCATCCGGCTCAAGATCAGCCTGCTTGTAGGAGCTAACCGAGCATTGGCAGAAGACAATATGGACGGTAGAAGTATGGAGGACCCGACTCGTGGTGCTCCATAGCCTGCGAGATTGCCTCACTGGGTTATCACCTACCGGACACTTAGGGCCGATGTTCTCAGGCACAGCACTGGAATGACTAAGCTCGATGTGTGACACACCCACCTTGCGGACCCGGAATATGGTCATGGAATCGATTCATGTTCTCGCTGGAGCTGTGAAGCTCGGATAGCGCTGCATCCAAACACTGTAGGCCTCGAGTCCGTCTGTACGCATGTATATGGTCCCAACCTTGTAGTTCCTAGCTGCATTGGAAAGCACGATATTCCAATGGTACCAATCCTTAGGCAGCTCGAGCCTACATGTAGTTTTGGCTGGAATGGCCCCTTCGTCCTGAGCATAGGCTGTTTCCATCGTTTGCGTGGGTACATGCAATGTGGAGTGAGCTTTGAAATAGATGACCAAATGCTTGATGGCGCCTGAATATAGCGGAAGTTGCAGGTGAGCTTGAATGTACCTCGCGGGCTCATCACTGTCACACAATAATATGTGACAGGCAGATAGCGAAGCCAAAAGTCCTCAGCCTGCATAGGAAAAGCCAGCAAACCGCGTTCCTATGCGCTCTTTTATTAAGCTAAGGAGCCTCGTATAACCCCTTTTTCCTACGCTTATAAATAAAATATCCGCGCTTTATCCGTCGCGGACACCGCTCCATACTCCACCGTGACAAACCTAGATATGTGTAAACAGCCAAACTTAAATAATCCCTACTCTCTAAGATTTATCTGCCGACCCTTCGACCACATAGACTGTTTCTATTGCTATCCCTACCGTTTCTGCGATAGCGGCTGCGTCGCTTAGACTTACTCCATTGACAGGCGTAAGCATACCGGCTCACGTCGTGTTTAGCGGGCTAAAAAGGGTTGCTCGCGAATCCTTAGGCCCAGTAGCTTCGCCGCGTCATCGTACTACTACCGGCGTGGGTATCTACTATAAAGCAGGACCTGCGACGCCTGGCCCGCCTTCTCTGCGAACGCTTGTTTATTTTACAGAATTGTGATAAGCCTTCCTACGACTCGAACAATAGCCAAGCTGCTAAGAAGGACATTGCGACCAACCAGCGATACCGGTAGAGACGAGATATTCCCCCGGTAGAGACGAGATATTCCCACAACACTATACGACCGACTTGCCGATCAAACAGGATTACGAGTCCCTGATGTTATACCTTCTTTTGTACAGTAGAACACCGATGGCTTTATACTCATCGCGTACTACGCTCCAACTCGTCGGAGGTAGGTGACGGCGTTTCACACGCAGCTCGGAGGCGACAGGCATTCACAGACAACGGTGAGGTGGAAGCTGATCCGGCCGCCACTCGCGACTAAGGACTTGGGCTACCGAGAGTTTGGGCGCGGGCAAAGACTTTCCGGCGATGCGCCATGGCGGTTTTCGGCCAGCGTTGGACACACCATTCCACCACGGGGCCCGTACGTCGCCCAGACTTACAGCAGTTGACAAGATCGCAGGCCGATGCAACGGGCTCGAGGGCCAGCTTGGGGACGGGGGGTGTTTGGTCGAGGCCGCGGCGGACGGCTGGAGTGCACGGGAGATGGCGGAGACGAGCTCACAGCCCCGACCCCAACAGCGCTCGAAAGCATCGGGGCGGTTGGTCAGGGTTCGGCCGCAGTGGAAGCGTGGCCGGGGCCAGGGTGGCTTGGATATGTCGCGATCCGTCGGTTACCATTCACCATTCGCACGCAGTGGAAGCGTGGCTCGTCTCGTCTCGCTCCATGGCCGCGCTCGCCTCCTACCCGGCATCCCGGCTCTCACCGCTCACGGCGCTCACGACCTTTGCTTCCATCGTCCACGGCGTGGCCACGCCGAGCGCAGCAAGCTCTCCACCCGTGGCGCTCGACACCATCGACGGCCGCGCCCCCTGCGGCTCTGGCTCGATCGGTCGCCCGGTCGGCCCCTACCCTAACGGCTTGGACGACCTGGTTCCGCCTACTTGCCTTCGTTGTCCGTGGCTCGTGGAGGAAACAGCGCGTGATGCCGGCGAAGGCTCCCACGCGACACAAGGAACACGGGCCGTGGCCCCGCGGGGGTGGAGGGTGGCAATGATGTAGGGTGAAGGCGTCGCGTCCAGGGCGGTCGGGCAGCTCCGGGGTACAGGAGGCGAGGGAGTGACGAGTCGAGAAGGGCGGGAAGACTACGAGGACTGGAGGGAGGGAGCAGACGAGGGCACCTAGCGGGGGGGCGGGGAGGTCTAGGGTAGGCACGGAGGGGTAACGGAAGGGGGTTGCGGAGGAGGCGGGGGTGGGGCGGGCAAGTAGGTAGGAAAAGTGGAACCCGGGGCGGGGAGTGGAGTAGGAGGATAGAAGGTAAAGTCGGCGACACGGACAACGACTACGGGGCGTGGCCCGGAGGCAACCAAACAGCAACCCTAGCAACCCTAGCCAAAAAACACACACCCTTAACCTAAGGTTTACTAGAGGTAGCCAGGGTTAGTTAGGGTTAGCCAAGGTTAACCAGGGTTAGCTAGGGTTAGGGTTAGGGTTAGGGTTAGGGTTAGGGTTAGGGGTTAGGGTTAGGGTTAGGGTTAGGGTTAGGGTTAGGGTTAGGG
>JADHZA010000048.1:0-82816 GCA_018831705.1 Torrubiellomyces zombiae | reverse complement strand
GTACAGGGGCGTACTAAACTAATACTAAAAAAATTAGTACTAGTACGTACTAAGTCCGTACTAATACCAACCCTGATATTTACTAATAAAGTTAAGTAACTAGTATTTATAATAATACTAGTTATAATTTTTATTATCCCTAGTATAGGAAATATATTAAATATTATAAATAAATATATTAAAAATTTATTTAATTTTTATCTTTTAATTATTAGCTTTATTTTTAATATTTTAAAATTAATTTTATTTTTTTACTTTAAATTAAAATACTATTTTATTATATTTAAATAATTAAATAAAGCTTATTATATACTAAATTACTACTTATATCTATTATAATATTTTTTATTAGCCTAAGGAATATTATTAGTATACTTTTCTACTATCTTAAAATATTATTATAATATATTACTACTTTTAAAGCCTTTATAGTAATTATAGTATTTAATAATCTTTAGAATTTATAAGATTATATTTATTATAGTAAATATAGCCTATATAGTAAGATCTTCTTAATTAAATTTAATATCCTTTAACTATATATAATCTTTATTATTAAAATACTACTAGTATATTTCTTAATTATCCTTATATACTAAATAGCTTTTATTTTAGTTATTAAATTAGTTATTATTATTATATTTATATTTATTAGTAATATATATAGTTTTAAGCTTAAATTAAAATTAATAAAAATATAATTTTTAATTATTTACTTACTCTAGTAGGTATATACTTATTTTTATATTTAACTTAGCTATAACTATATTTTTAGCCTATTATAATTAATACTTATTATTAATATTTAGATTTTTTTACTATTAAGTAAAGAGTCCTACTATTTATACGTATCCTATTTTACTATTTACACACATATATAACTTCTAGCGTGGATTTTTAATCTTCCCTTACCTAATACCCTATTAAATATATTGTTATCTAGGCTATTAATATTACATATTTTAACCTTATATATATCGTTAACGCTACTATATATAACCTTTTAATTACAAACCTACTACCCTTACTAGACTTTAATAGCCTAGAAGCTATATTTAACTTTCTATAGGCCTTTAGGTAAGAAAATAGTATAGCTTTTATTAAATCCTAAACTATATACTTACATATTATTGCTAGTAAAAACACGCCTATGTATATAAAGGTTATATATAACCAGGGTTGGTAAAAAGTACTATAGTATTTATACTAGTACTAGTACTAGCCTTATACTATAGTATAAATACTAGTACTAGTACTAGTTTTTTTATACTATAGTACGTACTAAGTCTACGAGCCGAGTACTAGTACTAGTACTAGTACTAGTTATAATTAGTACTAGTACTAGTACTAGTATAAGGATTCAAGTACTAGTACTAGTACTAGTACTAGTTTCTATAAATAGAAAAATAAATATTATAATTTAATTAATTTAAAAGTTAATAAAAAAATAATAAAATATAATTATTTAATAATTTTCTTATATTATTAATAAATAAGTTTAAAAAATAGCTATTTTATATAAGTTTTTTTAAATTTTAATACTATTATTTAAATATTATAATAAATAATAATATTTTTATATTTTAAATATATTTAAAATAGTATATTTAAATTATATATATATAATAAAATTAGAAAATAAATAACTTTATTTATTCTATTTTTAGAACTAGTACTAGTACTAGTACTAGTACTAGTACGACTTTTAAATACTAGTACTAGTACTAGTACTAGCTATAACTAGTACTAGTACTAGTACAAGGCTCCGTGGACTTAGTACGTACTTAGTACCTAGGTGTACTAGTACTAGTACTAGTTTTTTGTACTATAGTACGTACTAAGTCCGTACTAATACCAACCCTGCCTGAGAGTACCTACAACCTTACTACGAACTGAGAGGCACATACATGATACACGAGCAGAATTGGTGGCAATCGGCGTGTACCTACAGGTATACATATACATACCGCCATCGCGATGACATTCAAGACCGGCCCTCAGGGTCCTCTCCCGAAAGCCTGCTTTGCCTGCTTTTCTTGCGTGCCTGCTGACATGCATGCCATTCACGTACGATATTATAACAAAGAAGAGAATGACGCGCTCTCTGCCGTTGACACCCGTGTCTACTTGTATTACATACGTACATAAAGAGAGAGTGAGACGGGGACAAAATGGCACCCCCGCATGCCCTACATACGTCACCGTCCCCAAAGTCCTTCCTCACCTGCTCCAATCCTCACTCCCCCCCCCTCCCTCCGCCCGGAACCACGTCTCCACAGCGGCCATGTGTTCCCGCGCCCCACGCACCCATGGAGCCAAAGCTTCGAACCAAAAGAGCCATCCGGGCATCCTCCAGCTCCTGGATGTCTTTATGCAGTGCAGGAGTCGTCAGCAACGACATCATTGCTCTCTTGAAGCAGGAGGATTTCCCAGGTTCAGTGACGAGAATACCGCCGATCTTGCCCAGCTTTCGACGAGTGCCCGATACTTGGCAACGCGTGTACATAATAAGTACTCCGTACATACCTATCCCGTTGCTCCAATGTCCCGTCGTCACCAATCTTCACCCATTACCGTGCGTCGCAACAGGCCCACCAAACCGCCGGCTGGGCCACACACACTCTCACCCTCCCCGTCCCGAAACGTATGTACTGACGAACCTAACCGTTCGAGTATCGTCCATCCACCTTTTGACCATTCACTCCCGCAACTCGGTCACGAAAAGCAACCCTCCCCAGGTGTCAAATCCCCCATTATCTCATGTAGCCATAATTACCGGTAATTACATGATGGCTGCCTTCGTCTCTGATGCACATCCTTGCTCGCAGGCAATAGTTCCCTCCCCCCCCCCCTCCCGTCCACATGTTCATTCTGCAAGCAGACCGATGCGGCCGCGACTGCAACCCTCCATGGACCAACCAGCATCCTCCAACTGACCGTGACCGGGTAACGACACGAACGTGCGTCGTCGCGACACACACGAGTACTACTACTACTACTACTACTGCTACTACTACTACTACGTACTCGTACTACTCTTTCCTGACCGCTACCCGTCCCCATCAAATGCATACCAACTCTCCATTGGTTAGTCAATAATATTTGTAATGCTAAATCATAAACGCCCAAGTCTCGCAATACAATGTCCGCTCAATGCCACTCTATCAATCCCGGGGGTATCGCCGTTCGGTCCCTTCTGTTACATCCATTCTTCCAACAGCCAAGCCGGCCCAAAGACGACGTCGTCATCAGACAAATGAAATTTACTGCACAAAAGCCCACCTTGCCCGCCTGTACTCCATCCATTCTTGCAACGCCCTGCTGCCTCACGCCTCCGTCACCAGCTGCTCCCCTTGGTCCAGCAGCTCCGTCACCTTGCCCATGTCTGTAATCAAGCTGCGTCCAAGTCCCACCAGTAGCAGCTTCTCCGCGTTCGCCGGCAGTCCGAGGTATGTGGGTGGCTCGCGCTCCGGCAGCTTGTGTATCCACGCCATGAAGTCCTGCAGGCTCGTCCCGGATGGCACCAGCAACTTGTCGTCCGGCCCGTCGACCAGTTTATGATCCACGTCGTATGCTTCCGGGACGAGAACCGATTCCACGAGCTGCCGAAGCAGCTTGAAATCGGCCTCATCGTCAATCTTGCCGCCGTACGTCTCCGTCACCAGGTATCGAATCATGTCCCAAGGTATGTTTTGCGGAGCAATGTTGGTTCGATTTCCAGCCACGCTGTCGATCCAAGTGTCGACAATAAAGGCCGAGCATTCATACTGCCGTCCCGTTAGCATAACAGCCACCGTCGCCATCGGACCCAAACTTCTAAAAACTTACATCGCTGTCGTTGAACTCCCAGAACCCCTTCCAACCAAGATCCGGGGCATATCGCAACCTTTCCTGTGCCACGGCATGCAGGAACGAGATCAGCAAGTACAGCCTGACCCTCTCCACAGGACTCTTGGTAGCTCGAGTCGCCAGTGACGCCATCGAGTCCTTCATGTTCGCCCTCACCCCCGCAGGTTGCTCGTACATCAACACCCGGGAAGCCCGGAGGAGGTTGACAGGGATCTTCGGGCTCGACTCCATGGACAGGAACAGCCTAAAGTTCTTCTGAGGATGCAACGCTTCCATTCGCTTCTCCAGACTCTGAAGCCACGTGGGGGCTAAATGCACATTCTTGACAAGCACCCATGAGCCCGTCTGCGCTGCGTTGCTAATGGCCTTGTCGGCACTCGCAACACCTTCGTTCGAGCCCATGGCGATGTTGGTGCATTTGACATTGCTCCTTTCCACGAGATTGTCCACCTTGTAGCTCGCATCGAATCCAGGACTGGAAACGAGGGCAATCGGCAATGTGGCTGAGACCTCCGAGACGCTCTCCTTCAGATCCTCAACGAAATCGAATATTTCAGCTCCAAACACCTGCCCAACGAACCGCTCAGCAGCGGGCACGAAGCGATCCATCCTGAACAGTTTGACAAGTAACAGTGACAGTAGAGCCTGGTCGATGGGGCTGGTGTCGTCGTTCCAGATCCGAGGAACAACAGTCTCCGCCAGTTCCTCCTTGAAGAATGTGTCCCAGTCATCGGTCGATATAGCGTCCAGTCGTTCTCTCAGGACGACGAGTTTCTTGGCCTCGATAAAGGCCTCATCTCGGGCATCGGGCGTCGAGGATACATCCCTGCCCTCGACTCTTTCGTCAAGCACAATATCGATGAGTGGTTTATCCATCTTGTACGGTGAGGCCTGCGCAAGAAGCATGCCCAGGGTGATACGGTCCTTTTGTAGTAGACCGAGCGCCGTTCGCTTGAGCGTATTCACAAACAGGTCCCTGACGATGGTGTCACGGCGCACATTGTGATCCGTCTCGTTGGCCAGGTTCTTGTTGTCGTGGAGAACAAGCTGGAAGATGTCCAGGAAGTACTGCAGGGAAAACTGGTAGAAGTGGTTGAGGAAGTGAAGTTGGTCCAGTACTGCAAATACTGCGCTGCAAGAGCTAGCGATGATGCCGTACTGCTGAGTGATCTCCTCCACCTCGGCCATGACGCCTTCGGTGTTGCTCATCTTGGCCGAGATCTCGGCAGCCTCCGTCTTCAACTTCTCCAAGGTCTCGATGACGTTGTCGTCATCAAGAATGTTGCCGCGAGATTCGTTGAGAGCCTGCAGGAGCTGTTTTTCGAGTTGTCGAAGGTGCACCTTGAACTCGCCTTGAAGCTTGATGAGGTTGGTGCGTCGTTCGTCCACATCAGGTCGCTCGGACTTGAGCACGTCGTTCAGCGACTGCGTTTGGAGACTGCTCTTCGTGACCGTGAAATTGACAAATGTTGTTCGACTGCAGATATCCGGTGCGAACTGGGCGGAGGGATCTCTCGTGGACAGGTACAGTTTGAAGGAGGGCGAAAAGTCAATCTCTTGTTTGCCGAGTTGAATCAACACGCGTCCCCCGGTTCGTTGATATTCTTTATTCAAGACGTGGTTCAGAATTGGATCGAGATGCTCCGCGTCTTGTATGAGGATAGGGTTGCCGAAGCGCAACGAACTTTCCAGCTGCTTCGTAAAAGTATCATCCAAAAAGCTTGTGACAGTGAGGCGTCGATCCTTGCACTCCTTCTGCAAGAACTCAGTCACCCTCCCGGAGGGATCAATGATGAGAGGGTATCGGTTGAAACGCTTCAGGACAATCGCGTTTTCCGTGCAGAGATCGTCCACTGGAAGAGAGTTCTCCTGCCAACCAAGCCGCTCATCTGCACTTGACAGATATTCTGTGACCGGGTTGGGCGACTTGTACTGAATGCCTGACAGGTGGAGCTGGTGATACCAGTCGTCCATCATCGATTTCCGGAATGTCTGGTCGTAGAAGCCGCTGTAGGCAAGGAAAGCGGCCGCGACGAGGACGTCTCCAACCAAGGTGCTTATCTGGGTTTCGAATGATTTGCTGCCCTCCTCCCATCGTGACCTCTCCGACGAGAGGCTGTCCAGGAGCCTCACGCTCCGGTCGACCTTGAACTGGACCTTGGACATTTCGGCCTTTATGGCTTGAGTCTCGCTAATGAGCGCAGCATATTCTGTCTTGTACGTGTTGATGCTGGACTCGAGCTCGGCAATGTTGTTCTCTACGGCCTTGGCGTTTGCTTTTGTTTGGAGCGCTTGCTCCTCGAGCTGGGACACCTCTTCCTTGAGCGGCCCGACCCTGTCGAGAATGTCGGAATAGTTGACTTGCGCAGCCACCCACTGAACAAGAGGACCGCACGCCTTGGACGCTCGGTTCACCTTCTCAAAAGTGAACTCAGGAATAGAGAGAAATTCGTTGCGCATCTTGTTTCGTAAAGCCCGAGTCATTTGTTTGCCGTTATCGAACATGATGATGCTGGCGATGAAATCATCCCTCCGAACAACCGCCTGCACCGCTTTCCAATCATTGATTTTGTGGCCGAGCAGGGTGCATACTGCATCCAGAGCAAGCCGAACGCCCTGTGGGGGGTTACCCATGGAGCGAACTTCGGTGAGGTGTTGCCGTTTAATGTTGCTGACGCTCGCTTTCGCTTCTTCGACTGCGGGTTCTGCCTTGGCGAGATCCTCCAGCACAACCTTCCTCCGCATCGCAACCTCCGCCTCCTGCTTCTCTAGAGCGGCCTGGATCTCCAGCGACGTGTTCTTTCTCTGCTCTGCCTCGCGCTGGTCCGCAACCATACGCTGCAGCTTTTCATTTGCTTCCGCGTCCTTCTGTTCCAGCTGTGTCTTCTTCTCCGCGAGGCTGACACGCAGGTCCCGTACTTTATCCACCGTGTCCCTGAGTTTCTCGAGACCGACGTTCAAGTGTCGCTGCTGCTCTTCAAGATCTTCACGCTTTTCATTGTACAGTTTGACGTATTGACCCACAAAGTCCAGGAAATGTCGAGGCGTGAGGTACGTCACCTTCTTTTGCTGTTTGTAAAGCTTCTCATTGTACCTTCGCAACGAGTAGTGCACGTACACCATCGAGTTGACGACAGATTCGCGATGCGAGGGGGGCAAAGTCAAGCCGCGATACGCCACTGGGATCGTATCAGGAGCTTGGAAGTTGCTTCGATCCAGATCAATCGAGTGGGTGAGCTCGTGGCCGACTTGGAAAAGTGCCTGGTCGGACCAGTCGCCGAACCAATTGAGAACACATCGATTGAACAAAGCAGGGCTGGTGGCTGCCTTCGACGACAAGCCGTCCTCGGGCGGATTCATCGTAAAGACCACGTGAAGGTTATTGACAATCTGCTGCGTGAACCACTTGTAGAGTTCCTCAGGTGAGTCCAGGTGCAGGTTTTGCCGCTGAGCACCTTCCTTGCAGGCTGTCATCAGAGCGGCGTACTCGTCGCCCTCGAAAAGCCCGGGAACTTCAGCATTCGCCAGCAGCGTGTTCATACGTTCCAAAAAGCCAGAATCCAACACGTTCGACTCGTCCATGATGAAGCATACCTTCTCGCCTTTGCAGCCACATCGACGTAGCACATCACGCAAATCCTCGTCAAAGTCTTCGGCAGAATACTTGCCATGAACTTTGATCTGAAACACTCTCAGACCATTCATCCAGGCAACAAATCGTGACAAAGTCGTCTTCCCACTACCACTGACGCCGATCAGTATCAGATGGCCTTGGGGTTGTCTGAAGACGCGATCAATGCGCAATACGTGTTCCAAGACATCGTTGAACAGTATCAACGGTACGTCCACTTCCTCTTCGCAAAAGGTCTTCAACCGAGCTTTGACAAAGTCCCGCAGCTCCTCACGTTGAACGGGCGTATAGTCCTTCGATAACCAGTTGGAAAACAAAATGGGTCCACCGAGGGCTTTCTCCTCGTCCACGTTGGGGAAAAAGTTACGGGCGATGCGCCTGACAGTTTCGTCGGTCCATTGCCGCTCCTCCTCCGCCACCAATCGATCTTGAAAAAGACGCAAGGCTTCATGGGCCCAGATGCGAATAAGGCCCTCTAGTGACAGCGACTCCAACGGTTTGATCGCCTCGTATATACCACGGACCCATCGAGTCAGCTCACGTGGACTGTACACGTAGTGTGGCTGGATCTGAGGAGTGAATTTCTGTTGAGATTCAAGGTAAAATCGGACCATGGCATGCGTGAGTGGCTCGGCGTACCCTCGAAGCGAGGGAACGATCTTCAGGACGGCCGAATTGAATGTTCCGTAGATCTGGTTCAAGGAGAGCTCGCCGGGATAATCGACCATGATGAGGGGTGCATGCCGCAGAAAACGGGCACCGAGCGGTGTTCGTCCAGCATCTGTTGGCGGGTTGCAGGCTCCTACAAACTGAATGCGATCTAGCGTCACCCAGGACTTGTCTGAGGTGCGCCAAAATCCATTGTGCTCAACAAGTTGGCGAAGGAACGAGATCGCACGCTGTGTACCATAGTTATCGGGAGCCGGCAAGTTGATTTCATCGCAAAATACCACGAGCCAGCGACCTATCTGAGTTGGCGAGAGCAGGACTCCGTTAAGAGTCTTTTTGTATTCACAATACTGCTCAAAAGTCTTGATGAGTAGATCAGGTGTTGTGGCGCTAGAAAAGTTCAGCCCGACAACTTCCATATTTGGCAGTTTACGAAGCGCGCTGAACAGCGTCATCGTCTTGCCAGAGCCGGGAGGACCGCAAAGTAGCAGTGGCTTGTGCTCAGCAAGCCACGAGTATAGCACGTCCTCATGACGGACGGTATCCAGCGTAGGAATCACCACGTCTGTCTGAATGACGGAGTGCGTGTTGACCTCGATTGTCGGCACCTGATTCTGCCACGGAGTCCATTCGGCTCTAGGCAGAGTCACATCGTAGTCAATCAGTGAGCTTGTTCCGTCCACGGGCGGCGATCCAAAGCTAGCAAGCGCACAAACTTCGTCTCCAAAGGCTTTTCGATCGTTCAAAGGGCAATCTCCGGTGAGAGCCCACACCAACGCGAGAAGAAGCTTTTTCGGCATGAAAGCCTCGATCTGTTCGGCGTCCAGAGGAAAGTCCGAGTGCTGGGCGTTATAATCGATGATGTCCCGAGCAGCCTTGTTCAACAGCGAGAAGAGGGTACCAAGGACTCGAGCGACGGTAAACTCCATGATGTGGTTATACTTGCGAGCAACCTCAAGGGACTGAAGGATGAACTCATCCGTGGTCAGATAGACCTTCAGAAGGTCGGCGACTTGGCTTTGCACGGCCAGTGTCTTGGCTGGGCTTTGCCCCGCAGCCACGCTGTCTTCATCCAAATCCTCAAAGGGCACGCTGCGGAGTGCCTCGAGGTAGTTTGTGACCATCATGCCGGGCGTCACCGTGTCCTCACTGAACCACACCATGCCGCATCGACTGACAGTGGCGAGGGTCGCGTATTTCAACGTCTCAACCTCGAACATGATTCGCACGTTCGGGGGCAGATTTAGACGCTCGCCATTCGGTAGCGTGAGTAACTTGTTATCGTCGAGGACGCTGTTGAGGTTTTCAACCCATTCGGGGTCGACATCGCCATCAAAGACAATCCAATGTCTCTTAGAATCTTCACCTCGCAGGTTGTCGACAATCTTACGCAAGATACTGGTGAAAAGACCATCCGTCCATTCGCGGGTCGTCGAGTCGAGATTGCCATAAAGCGCCTCTTTTGACATGACTTTCGAGTCAATCACGTGGGACACGCCTTCGATTTCTTCAACTCGCTGGAGGGCGTCAAGCAATAGCCTCCATCCCGCCGATTTTCCGGTACCTGAGTTACCGACCATCATGACACCATGGTGAATCTTTTGGATCTGGTATAGTTGCAAAACTTTGGTCATCCACAGGTCAGTGACCACGAGATGGCGCTCAGCAGCGAGCGTGCGAATGACTTCCTCAAGCCGCCCGAGGTTTGCTGGCACGTACTGCACGCCGGGGAAGCAGTCGCGCTCAACGGTCGCCATGATCTCAACATCCGACTTGATCAACTTGGGTGCAATGGTCTCGCGAATGCTTTGCACAATGATTTCTGGCTCCGCGACATCTTCAGAGCCTAGGCCACCATCGGTCAATCGTCCTCGCTTCAGGCCTCCGGAACTAACCAAAACGCTCTTCAACGCGCGCAAACCAAAGTCGTAGTGGGCTTGTTTGGATAACTTTTTGGAACACATGTCGAAGAATGGAACCGTCTGTTTGGAAAGTTGCTTGGCCTGATTGAACCCTTGCGAGTAGAGCATGACTTCGGCAATGAGCTCCTTGTCAGGTTTCGACATCGCTACGCTACGGAACAGCTTCTTCAGGTTGTCGGGTAAATTGGATCGACCAGCATAGCCAGGATTCATCGTGATGAATATGCCGGTGTTCTGGCTGACGCCGAGCTGACGACCAACGAGTTCGATCTGCGCCTTCTCGTCCTCGGAATGTTGCTTCAGACCAAGCTGAATGTTCTGGATCTGCTGCGACACGGCAGACAAAATTCTCTCTTCAAGACGGTTGAATTCATCAAAACAGCCCCAAGCACCAACTTGGCAGATTCCTAGAAAGATGCGGCCCATGGCTTGGAAATCGAATGTGTCATCGCAACAGAAGACGAGCGTGAATCTCCCAAGCTGAAGACCTAACGCCTTCACTGACTCGGTCTTGCCTGTTCCAGCCGGGCCATACGGCGACCCTCCGAGCCTTTGGCAAAGAGCTTGCGTGAGAGTCAAGAAGCAACGGTCGGTCAATGGCGTCCTGACCAAGCGATCGGGAACGCCCAGATACTCGAAACCGTAATTCAGTTTGGCGTTGGCCATCCTTACGTGGAGCCGGTTCAAGGAACTCTCTTCTGGGATGTAGATGTATCTCATCTGTAGCTGCCAAAGGTAGTGGCTTGGCGACGAGGCGCTGTTGTCGATGAGCTTCTCTATGACGTCTCGTTGATGAACGCATTCGGTAATCAGTTGTTCGCACTTCTTGCGTTCAATAGCTTCCAGGTCACCTAAGACGGTCTCGGCCAGTACTCCAAGCACTTGTACTTCCTTTTCAAACAGCTTTGGCAGGGCTGAACCACCCGTAGTCAGGGCCTTTTCCACAGCCGTGGTCCATACAGCCTGTGTGGCCAAGACGACAATCTGACTCGGAAACGCCGCCATGAACTCATTCAACCCTGCTTTGTCGATACCTTCCGACTCGAAGATGGGCGAGTAATGGTCCACAGCCTCGCCTAAGAGCTCCGCCAAGGTGGACTTCATACCACTCTCCAAGAGGGCAAGCCAATCATTGATTCTGGGAGTCTTTGCCAAGGAGATTTCCTTCTTCAGCTTCACCACCTCTCCCTCCTTCGATGTGAAGCCCGTGATGACCGTCTCGTCGTCCATGACGAGACCAGAAAGGCCGGCAAACATCTTTTTGAAGTGTTTGGCAATGCGAAGAGTATCGTTGCTGTTGCCAATCATCTCGAGCAAATCTTCATCGCCAACGAAGTAGAAGCGGGGGAATGATACTCGCTCCTTTTCCAAATACTCGCCAAGAGCTTTTTGAATCTTGTTCAGCATTTCGGCCAAGCGCTCCAGGGACTTCTGTACGTTGGGAATGTTGAGAACATCGAGAACATAGGGGGTCTTGTTCGCCTTCTTCATCACAGCCAAGAATTCGCTGTTGATGTTTTGAAACCGACCAGATTCAATGGGAAGTAAATGTTTGATGTCCGCATTGCCAGTGAAGACGCCTTCCAGATAAACCCACTGTCGCTGCACATCAATCCACACATCAAAAAGTACGTGGACCCGGTTGAGCTTGTCCTCCCAGGCGACAGCGTCTTCCTCGAATTCCTTGTAGTACGGCGAGTGTTTCATGGCTTGTAGCGAATTGAGGTTTTCGCTGCATTTTGCGAACAAGTCGTCCCAACCGCGGATGAGTCGACATTTGTTCTGATAGCTCACCAGTTCGAGCGCATAGTTTTGCCACGTCTCCCGCACCTGCTTGAGGAATTCCTCCAAAGCCATCTCTCCCTGGGCTTGAGCGATAATGTCTTTGACAATGACCTCGGTGGCGACAAGGTTGAGGTCCCAAACATCCCCCAGAGTCATTGAACTGGGCGAAAATCGTTTCTGGGGCTTGATCTGCTTGTAAATCTTGTGCCAATGGCGTTCCCGTATAGCATCGGACTTCAAGTCGGAGAGCATGGGGTTGACCTTCAGGAGCCCTCGCAGAATCGATTGCACGTGCTCGAATGCGGCGTACTGCCTCATCCTGCTCGGCATCTCCTTTGTGCTCTTGATGAGTTCATCAATTTTCGATCGAATTTTGCGTGGCTGGACTGCTGTCCACAGAACCTCACGCGTCTCATTTAAGCTGACCCAGATCGTTGACAGATTGGACCACACAGACTGGAAGTCACGGATTTCCTCAAGGGTGGCATCGAGAGTGCTGTCCGAGGCAGCAGCGATATCGAGCGCCTCCTTTGCTTTTATGACCTGCTGGAGATCGTCCTGCAAACTCGCGATACGCGTCGCGAAGGAATTCAGAGTTGCTGAAGCAATATCAGGCTGGATCGTTCCCGACACTGGCTTCTCCTCGTTCCATTGATTGATAGTCTCCACGATTCGCTCATTCACGAGCTTGTCTTGCGTGATGATGTTAGCTCGCATCGCGTCTGATTGCTCTTCCATGATCCTGGACTTCTTTTCGAGGATTTCTTTGAGTGCCTCCCATTGGCTGTCGATCTGCTCAATGTGCAACCAATCGTTCGGGAATTGATAGCGTTGTCTGACGAGCATGGATTGGCCTTGCCGAAACATGTCTATCTCAGGGGACCATATCTTCACGTTCCGTTTGCAGCTCTGGACGGCAGTGATGAATTGCACAGCCTGCGCTGTCGATGATGTATCGGAGCTTTGTCCTTCAAGCTGCTTGCGAGCCCTCTCAATGTCGGCGTTGACATCCCTCATTCGGTTACTTAGGCGGCTGGCAAACTTGATCAAGATCTCGTGCTGCCACTGGTCATACTTGGCGTTCACTTTGGTTTGCACCTGATCATAATCGATTGTAAGGTGCCCGAAAGACCGGCTGACTTCCTGAGTGTCAAAAGTGGTGCGAACTTTTCGAATGTCCTGCAAGCATTCGAGCCATCGGGGAAGTTGATCTCCAAGAAGGTCGTACACTTGCTCGGACTGCAAGTCCCACAAAGATTGGAATTGAAGCCACTTCTCAACATAGGCGCCAACCTCCTCTAACTTGCGTTCAACCGACGCGTACACGAGATTAAGGGCACCGGCACATTGCATGGGCAATTCTGTAAAACGAGCCTCATCATGCGCTCCCGTATTCAGAATCATCTGGTAGCGTGTAGCTTTAATTTGGCGAAGGTTGCAGACGATGCCGAGCCAGTCGTGCAAGTGCATGAACCAACTTGCACGGGCATACTCGAGTGGAGGGTCGAGATAAATGACCTGATTCTTCATAATCAGCTCGAGAACGAGCTGCTTCATTGTAGGGCAGTCTGATTGTTTGTCTTCTTCCGTCTTTTTCCGTTGGCCGTCGTCGTTGACTTCTTCCTCGAAAGCGGTGATCCAAGCGGTGATTGCGCTATGCAGTCGTTCCAGGAGAAGCCATTGCACCTTTTCGTTCAGACCTCGAACCCAAGAGTCGAGGTTGACGTATTGCTCCAGATTCAGCTGGTCTACGGCAGCCTGGATGATATTCAGGCGTGATTGGAACGCGGAAGAGTCATATGAGCAACTGCTGAGCTCATTCAGAGCCTTCTCGATGCTTGCGTGTATGTGGCCGAGTGAAACAACCTTGCTCTGGAATACCGATACTGCAGCGGCAAATCCGTGGATGAACATGCCATGCTTGCTTTCGGTTGCCTTGGAAAGGTTGAAGTCGTTCCCGCCTGGAAGCAGCGGGCGGTTCTGTCTTTGATCGGCATAGAACAGCTCGTGAGAATTAATGAATGACTCCCATCGAAGAGGGACCCCGTCGCTAATTAGCTTGAAGACGTCATTGCGATAGCCGTTGAGGAGCACCGATTCCTCTCCCATTGCAGATACTTGGCGAAGAGTCTGTGACAACGTCCTGACACTTTCCATCAAGCTCACGGCATACGGATAAACCCTCTTGGCATCCTTCGAGACAGTGGCGACAGCGTGAGGAACAGCGTATGACTGCCAGAGGAGGTTTCTGGTCTCTTTGAACAGCGTAATGACTTGTGGGTCGAAGTTCACAGCAAGTTCCAGAATGCCACCTGCAGACCGTACACGAGCAATGTTGAAGAGTTGGCCAGAGATCGACACCTTCCTTCTGTTGACATCGGCAAGCCATGCTTCATAGATGCGTCCCGTATCGAGCTTGTTCTTGAATAACTCGCTCTCCTCTTGGAGCTTCAAGCCTTCTGAGTGCAACGTCCAATCCGGTCCCAGCACCGCCTCGACCTTTCGCATATAGCCGTCCAGCTGCAGTTCGATCTGTCGAGCCCAAATGATTGCTCCAGATACCGGCGGAAGGTCTCGAAGCTGAGCCATTGCATGCGCCTCGGAGTGACCATACTGCTGCTTGAACCGCTCATGCAATCCGTTGATGGCTTGTTTGACGTGATCCATCAATTGATTCTGGTACTCTTGTATGGCGCCCCGAATCTTGGGACGCACAAAAAGAGCATTGAACTTGGAGAAGACCCGAAACATCTCGTTGGCGGTCTTGGCAGTGGCAAGGCGGTCCCGCAGTCTGGCAATGATTGAGTTTTCAACCCGAGTCGTACGCTCATTGTAAAGGTTCTCCGCCCGAACCCATCGTTCCTTGCCTTGGTCGGTAACGTCCAAGACATCGACGTTTTGAAGTGCTTCCCAGGCCTGCCTCACTTCTTCGACAGCATCTACGTCTCCCATCTCTTCCATGACGACCCCATTGGTGCCTGAAGTTTCCGACACGCCAGGGATGGTAGCCTCGGGGCCCAGAACATTGACAATGGTGCGCTGAAGCTGCTCATGGTTATCGCGGAATGTGCCAACGTACTTGATCCGTGTCTCAAGTTCCGAATGTTTCTTGTTGATCTTGATGGGGATGAACTTCTCGTTGCGTCGGCGGGTAACTTCCCGGGCCACGTTGGTGAACTCCTTCACGTTCTCCTCCCAGGCTTTGAAGATACCATCACAAACACGCATCAAAGCTTGAAACTGTTGGTAATCAAGATTGACCAGTTCAGTGCCGAGAAGGAGCCTGTGAAGCACATCGTCGAGGTCGGCGGAAATAGCCTCAACAAGTGGGAGAGCACGACGAATGGGGTACGGGCATATACGAAGCTTCTTGTTGAGATGACCAAAGACCTGAGCGATTGCTTCTTGGACTTTCGGTAAGGCCGTAGCCGATAATAGCTCGTCCAGTGGGAAATCGCGCATGAGCTGATTGTATTTCTGTACTTTTTCCATGGCCTCCTTGAGTCCGGTGTCAGCGGTAAAGCTCACGGTGGCCTGGAATCTCTTGGCGTTCTTCAAGACCTCCAGGGTCAAGAGGACGCCATCACTTCGGAGCTGGCCCTCGATGCCTTCCAGAGCCGATTCCATGGAAAGCCAAAAGTTCACTTCCTGGCTTGCAGTGCTGAACTCTTGATTTGCGTTGGAGGAGGGGTCTTTGGTCATCTTGGTGATTCCTTGTATTGATTTGATCCACGAATTGACGTTTGCTTGTAGCCTGTTCAGGAACGAGCTATCCTGAAGAAGGTGTTGCGGTATGCCGTCTATTGTAGGTCTTGTGTTGCGTGCTTCGGATTCATCAAGGACGTTTTGAATTATCGAATGAAATGCCAGCGATATCTCGGGTATGTCGACGTTCTGCTGAAGGTGGAGCAGGCTCAGTTCCAAGTCGTTCAGCCTCTTCTTCGTCACCGGAATCCCAGTCTTGGCATCGACATCGGCTCGTCCTCTCGATCCGTTGGCCATCTGCTGGCTTTTCGTGTTCGCATCAAAATAAGGCACGAGCGCATGGTGAACCTGAGAATGGAGAACCTCCCACGGGGAGAGCGAGGCACCCTGCTCTCCCACGGAGGCATTAAGGGAGGCAGGTCCAGGCAAGTTAGTGATGAATATTTGGGACGTGAGTGGACGACTCGGGTCGATCGGTTGTGGTGTCTTTAGTAATACGAGCGAGGCTACCGTCATGGGGGAAGATGATATCTCGGTAGAGAGGGCGTAGGAGAAAGACGAAGGCACTGCGCGTTACCGATGAGAGATGTTGCGTCAGTTCGAAGCTGTCTAGAGGGGAAGAGAGATTGCGCCGCGCGACCTACCAGTAGCGTCTGAGCCATTCTCTGCGGAAGGCAGCAAGGCAATGTCTTTTTGAATGTAAAGAACATTTTGGGTATCATTCGCAAAACGAGTACAGCGAGAAACAGTTTCGGAATAACGACTCTTGTGAAGAAGGTTTCCCGGTTGCTCCAAATCCTCCCGCGTAGCACCGAGAGCGACCTGACAGACGGCAGCCAGATGCTCAACCACGCGCTCTGGCTCGATAGCCGGGAAGGGTGCTGATACGGCACCGGTGGCTGCTGGGCTCTGAACGGCGGTGGGAGATGACACCTCCATGGCCATAGGCGCGGCTTCACGTGAAGCGATCGACAGGCGTGTATGATCAGTACAGAGAAAGCATCTCTGACGGCGAAATTCTACAAGCAAGCGGGATCTTGTGGGTGTCGGTTCGGAACTCAGGGGATGGAGGTCGAGCAGCCGCGTTCGGCAGGCTTCTGCAATAGAACGCTAAGGTTTGCAGAAGTGGTTCGATGGGAAAGGAGGGTCAGCGAGATAGCGTCGTCGGAAAGAGCCCAGGCGATGCCAAAGATGGTGAATGAGCGGTAGAAACCCGAGAAGAAGTTGTTATCGCATATGTGAGAAGGGGTCCTGATTTGGCATCACAAAACTGCCAACTATGACTACAACCTTAGGCCCCAGCAGGAGCAAATTACACTACTAGTGGCAGCTGCCAGTGCTGAGTGTGCATACAGGTACAGTAATAGCTGTACTACTAGTACCCCCACATGTGGGAAACGCGACGGGAAGGGGCCCGTGTTCGCGCGCTCAATAGCTCAATAGCCTTACAGCCAATAGGGAGCTGCCCCCCTACCTCATTGGTCACCGAAGGTCAAGCCACGACAACAGCACTCACTAACGCCCAAACACTCTGACATGTGCCAAAGTCAACGACGACATTTTTTACAAATAGCTTTCCTAGGCTCGCCTTTGAAAACCCGTATCTCATCCCCAACTCCGTCTCCCGATCTCTTGATGCTTGACTCTTGTTCCCAGGAATCAGAGCCGACGGGTTCCTGGCGGCTGCAAGCCCCTGGAACACCCGAGATACGGCACACTACCTTACCTAGGACAAGGGTAGTGCAAGGTATGATGCAAGGTACCTACCAGTACTGTCTGTCGTCCACTCGCACGATGGACTTGGCTGCGCAGGACGTAGTAGATATTAAGATCTTGAGAGGCGGCACTAATCACAGTTCAAGAGCTCTCGGTTCATATCACAGTCAACAACAAATACCGCTCATTGCTTGTCTGACTACTATTATGATTGATGATAACAAACGTTTACCCAAAGTACGTGGAAACAAATCAACAATCAGATAGCAAATCCACCTGAACACTTGACGATGCACCTTTGAAGACAAGGTAATGATTGCCAGCTTTCACTCCTAACAAACGCCGTGAAATTCTCATGCGCTGTTTCTGCCCCCAGCCGCGCTCGCTTCATTTTGTTAGCAATAGTCATTCATTAGACCGTAATGCCTTCCATCATGACACTCAGGCAAGCTTTCATACAAACACGAGCACCATCAACGCGCCAACCCTTCCTTCGACATCGGGCAACAGCCTCGGAATGGCTTTAACCAGGCGCGGCGGAGCCGGTGTGAAAGAGTCCGCACTGGCTGCCCGAACGGAGACGGCGGGTGAACAGGCGATCATGCAGCCGGATTCCCGACGCCGGCCATCATGTTCCCCTCTTGGCCGGCTAATCGCTCCCTGTGCAACATGACCCTGCCGTTACAAATGTCTATGAACATCTCGAATTTTTCAATAAGCTTGTTCTTTTCCGTTAGCTGGGCCTTGAGCGAGTCAACCTCCTGCTGCTTCTCTTCTTCCACCTTTTGCAGATCTTCGCGTGCCTTGGCTAGTTCGCGTCGCAAGTCCGCACGTATCCGTTCTTCCGGAGATGGAAGCGGTTTGGTGTAGATGGACGGCTGCTCGTCTTCCGCAGACTTCTGCGGATTGCGATTGATCGCCGCTCTAGCATTATAAATGTCCCGAGGGAGCAAGTGACAGTCCGGGTTATCGGTTTGCAGTGCCTGAAGCGTCTCGGAAACGCCTACACCTGAGACGTAGTTAGTGAAGCTACAGTTGATCTCGTGAAACTGGGGATTCGAACCCTTATCCTTCATCTGCTTCACCGCAGCCACCATCTTGCTATCAAGCTTGCGAGCTGCTGGGTGATTCGAAGGGCTGTTGCTTGGTCCGTGGTTGTGCTGCAGGTGCATGTTGTCGGGACGATAGCGGATGACCCATTGTGTTCGTTGTTCTATTGCGAAAAATCCAAAAGGACAGTCGCACTTTCTCGACGACGTCTTCCGCTTTCGTGCCTCGGGGCTAACGCGGCTCGGCGGCTTCCCAGCCCGGTCGCATACGAACAGAACTTTTTTCAGGCCTGGGACCGTTTTCTTCGAGCGACCAATGACGATGGCGTATCCGACAGACGTACAGTACCGCAGTACAGCCTTCTGGACCGCCTCCAAGGTCGGGAAGCTTCCTCCCTGCGGCGGTGCAGACATCATCTCGCCCATGGGTTGAGTTGGAACAAAATTAGGGTCCATGAGATCGCGGAACAGCTTCCCGTAAAAAGCATTGGAGTCGGTGCTGGAATCTGCGTGGCTGTCTATATCCATGCTATCGTCATTATTGCTTTGATGCTGGGGAAGCGGCTCTGCCGGTTGCTGCGGCGAACCTTGTAGCTGTTGTATCTGTGACACCTGCTGAATCTGAGCCTGCTGAGGTGTAGTATTCTGGGGCTGAGAGACAGCTTGCTGGGATGGCTTCGGGTGCTGTTGCGGTGGAGTCGGCTGCGGCGTCGGCCTGGACTGATGCTGCTGCTGCTGTTGCTGCTGCTGCTTCTGTTGCTGCTTCTGCGTCTGCGGTTGTGAATGCTGTGGCTGATGTTGCTGGTGTGGTTGTGGCCGATGCTGTTGCTGTTGCTGCGGTTGGTGTTGTTGTTGTTGCTGCTGCTGTTGCTGTTGCTGCTGTTGCTGATGTTGTTGTTGTGGAGTCGGCTGTTGCGAATTGCGAGCATTGGTCTGCCTAGATTGAGTGCTGGATCGCCCTTGGAGCGCGGGATGAAGCTGATGGCCGGCATGAGTCTGATGAGACTGAGGTGGTTGTTGAGCTTGGTGAGACTGATGAGCTCCATGCTGTTGGTGTTGGCCCGGCTGCTGACCCTGTTGCTGGTGTTGTTGATGACCCGGATGGTGAAGAGGGGGTTGCGGATGGGGCGGGAGTGGCTGCTGGTGTTGCTGATGCTGTTGTTGCTGCTGCTGCTGTTGTTGTTGTTGCTGCTGATGCTGTTGCTGTTGATGCTGGTGGGACAGTATGGGGTCGTGCTGAGGAACAGTATGGCTCATGGAGCCCGGGAATATCATGGGTGGCGGATTTGGTTGCGGCGCCATCTGCTGCCTCGAAGGTGCAGTGCGTTGTCGCTGGAGGTTGAGCGTGTTCGGTACGTGAGCATTGGGAGCGCGCGCCGAAGTATGGCCATTAGGAACACTGGCGGGAACAGGCGGCTGGGCAAAGAGGTGAGGCGGATAACCTCCTTGGGTAGGTTGTTGCGGCGTGTAGCCCTGGTTCTGGTACGGCGACGCGTTGTGAGGCGCGGGAGACTGCTTGTTAGGCTGGTGTTGACTCGCATGGGCTGGAGGGAAGCCAGTGCTCCGTCGGAGGTTGCCCTGCGGAAAGCTGAGTCCGCCATGAGGGTTCGAGCCCGAGGGTCCCAGGCCTGACATGGTGTAAGTCGGGGCGGTGTCGCTCGACAGGGCGGGCGACGAAGGGACCGAGTTTCGGTTGCGAGAGAAATAACGCGACGAGGGACAGAGGGAGAAGGGTGAACGGTGTGGAGAAGATGTCGACCGCGTCAATTGAAGGCAGCAAAGCGAGGCTGGCTGGGCGTCCGTTTGGGACCACGCACACGCGCCCTCGCCTTCACCTGGCACAGCTCTACGCCCCTGTCTGATGTGGAAGAAAGTCGACGATGGTGTCGTGGCGAGAGACTGGGCCGTTGACGAGATGGCGGCGCGAACAAAACCCTGGACCTGGTTTGGGGGTGTCGATAATGAGCTGGAGGAGGTGTGGACGTGCGGCGCGCGCTTGGTGGGCAGAGGTGTGGCCTGAAGAAAAAGAAGGGAGGAAGGGGGGGGCGCACAGCCAATGTTGCCCACGGCAAAAGCTCGGGGCGGACGAGGCAATATCTGGGTTAGGTGAGTCACGACCGAGGGAGGGGGCGTTCGTTCGTTGCCTTTTAGTGGTCAACGGGTACTATGACAAACCCTGGCGCCGCCCCGTGTATGATTACATGTAGCCTACCCTATTGTGCCTCCATTATCAATCGTCCACGTCGTCCATATCTAATACTTGTAGCCTTATGGGTGCGGCCCGTACGGGAGGGAGAGGTAGAGCGCTCGTGCGCGTGATACACACATTCATGGGACGAAAGCGACCCCTTGTTCCCCGTTATCTGTTCCTGCATTGCACATCAGACAAACTCGGGCCACATTCGGACCAGGCCTTCTCCAATTCACTACCGGCTCCTAGACCAAACCCTCCCGCACCCCGGACCCCCCGACAGCGCCTCAACAATGGTCTATACAACTTACCGCACAGCGGTATTCAACACAAAAACGAACAAATGGTAGCTAGCTCTCGCGCTTGTGCATCAAAAACTTAGATTCAAATGTAACTGCCCTGTTCCATCTGATGTACATAGTGCCGCGTGAGACAAGACTCAGATGAACAAGTAAAGAACCTTCGGCCACATGCATCGGACGACATCGCCGGTTGCACGGCGTCGTCTACCTCAAGGGATTTCGAATTAGTATTACAGCTCTTAATAGAGAGCTCTTGTATTCAAGTGTTTCCACGTGTTTCACAAACATTGGGTATCTATACTGATCTTGCCTCCCCGCTTACACCATGATATTAAAAAACCCTTCGTGCACGACCAGCATGTACGGGGCTCGCCACCGTGTCTGCATCGTCTTGATCATCATCGCGCTGTCATGTCATCCACATATCTATCCAAAACAGCATTCACTCCTGAACATTCTCTCCTAGTGTTCTCTTCTCCGTTTTCTTGGTCGGCGTCTTGTTTCGTTGACAAAGTGATTCTTTTCGTATTGATGTTTTATCAAGTTGTCTTCTCGCTTCTGAAACCGGCTGTTGCATCCGGGCCAGGGGCATTCGAAGTACTTGATCGGTTCTTGGCTGTGCTGATTCTTTTTATGCTTCGCCATGCTACCCTTGAACCACTTCCGATCACCTTTCGGCCTGTATCCGCATATCTCGCAGATGCTGTCTTCTTCCACCTGAGGGGGCGGATCCGAGACTGATCCGGCTCGAGTTTGATTCGATGAAGAAGGCTCGCTGCGAGGAGCAGGTGCTGAAGCGTTGTATGCTGACAACCAAGGCATCTCATTCGCGGATAGCGGGTCCACGGGTATTGGACAAGGAACATCTAGGGATGTACGAGAAACAAGGGGAACCGGCGTTTGCGGATATTCCGTAACGTCGGCTTGTCCTGAGAGAGTTCTACCGTCCAGCCAACCATGGCCGCAGTCTTCATTTTGTTGACACATGTCAGCCTGAGACGACTTGCGTTCGTGCGCCTGCTGTATAATGCTCTTAACCAATGCTATTCCGGAAATATAGTATTTTGCACGTGGATCGGATAACAAGTCGTCCGAGTCATAATAACGACTCATGGAATCCCGGACGAACGCAACAAATGCATCGAGATGCTGCTTTGAAGCTAAATTGGCCTTATGAAACATCCAGGTTAGCTTGCCAATTTGTCCACAATGAAACGCACTCTGTGGCTCACCTTCCCTATATCGATGATTTCCAGCTCTAGGCGGCGGGCCGAGCTGACACGTCTCGCAATCACATCGTTAATGACTGCTCGCATGCGGGGGATAAAGCCAGGTGTTTCCGGAAATCGCTTGTTAAGTAGTGACATCAGAACAACCGCTCCATGCGCGAGCGAGAATCCTTCACGCGATGCTCTGGTACTGTCGATGAAGTGTTGTTCTTGCAAGTTCGACGCTTGTCCTGGCAATTGGCGATGATCGCGCAGGAGCGACAATTCTACTTCTGAACTGATATGAGCGATGAGCCAAGAGCTGGGCGAGGATACTCTTACCATCCAGAAAGTATTTCGCGCTAATGATCGGCGGCTCGTCTTGACATCCTTCACGCCTCGGTAGCTCCGAAGTCTTCCAACCAGTCGTTGATTGATCAATGTATTCCATGTTCATGTGCGAAAATGTGCTTAGACTTTCGCCGGTTTCAGCACCTTGTTCCCACAGCACGTCGACAACTTCAAGATAAGCCAGCCTATGCTCGTCGTCGATGAGGAAACCATATAGTCTGGCCTGACGACGCACATCAGCGTGGGGCTCAAGAGCGTTGCCCCCATGCCGCATGATCAGTATAGAATGCAGAACATGCGTGAGACATATTAGATGCATTGGTGCCGTGATGTGCTGATTCTCGAACATCCTTGACAAAGTCTCGAGACCCAATAAGGCAATTTCGTCCGTCGTCATACTTGCAAGTTTCGCTCCGTATTCGTTTTCGCTCAAGCGTCCAAGTTTACGTTTAGATCTCGCGACCAGGCGCTCAAGTGTGCTTTGCAATACCTGTAAGAGACCATGAGGCCCGTGGCTCTCAACAGTTTCGAAATTCTTGGGCTTCTCGTGACTCATCCCAAAGCCGAAGGAACCTTGATCAGGGGCCAACTCGAGCGGGTACCCGTCTAGATTCATCATATCGAGCTCCAGCACCGGATCCCGGGTCTCAAACTCCTCTTGCGAATTCTCAGGGAAGAGTACATCAAATTGCAATTGTGGAGGATGTATATCTGCCGTTTTGTCCTTGGAGTTCATGCCACCCAGCTCGGCTTCCGCCTGTGAATAGGTGCGCAGATCACGCATAGGGATGTCGCATTGATTCTGAATATCATCCGCCGGTGACGTCAAGGTCGAATCAAATCCTCTTGCCCCTCCCCAAGTTCCAGACCAGACCGATGCCGACATGACATGACTGTCATTGGTGGATGTGCTGTTGTTACTCCTCGTGCTGTTCGTGGACCGAACAGAAGAGCTCGGACCCAGATTCCTCACTACTCGAGGCTTTGGGGGAGGAGGTTGGTCAAGTCCACGTGCCGTTGTATCGATAATCAGAGGAGGGCGAGCAGGTGCTTGGTCTTGCGGCTGCATCAGAAGCTGCGGATCTATCGTGGATGGCTGAAGTTGTGCATCCCAATTAGCAAGCATTTGGTCCGGCCATGCAGCTGCTGGTGGCGGTTCAGGGCTGCAAGTAGCAATTGGGGGCTTAGGGGTATCAGGAGCGCTCGACATGGGTGTCCATGGTACCGCTGCGTCCATAAGCTCCGGGAGAGCAGCCAGAGTATGGCTGGAACCAATCTCGAATATTTCGGTCGAGGGTAGCTCTGGTTGATTGTTGCCAATGGTCGACGGATCGTTGACAAGAGTAGGCTCAACCAGGCTCTCGGTCGATGAGGACCTGGTCGATTTTGGTCGACCTATGGAGGAAAAGACATCTTTCGCCAGGGACACGAGACGTTTCCTCTTGGAAAGATGGCAGGGATGACCTAGACACCGCCGACATCTAGCATCGAGGAAACACTCCAGCTGGTCGCACTCATAGCACATGTATTTCCCCGAGGAAAGATGAGGACAGCAATAGAGATGCTCGATCAAGGCTTCGTGTTGAGTAAAATGCTCCGTGCAGGCGAGCATGGGGCATTTTCTTTGCTGCTCTAGCGTCAATCTCTCAGAGCAGTTCCGTTTTACGGCAGCCCAGATGATGAATTTGTGGACAGCACAGCCGTCGCCGGATACTTGGCTCACTCTGACGACTTGTTTGTCAGTCCTAATCTTTCACGATTGTAAGGACGAGTCTCGTACGCGCATGGTGTCGGCTTTTCCGTCTCCACAGACACAACAGATTTAACAGATTTAGACGAAGTAGAGCCCGTCCTGGGCCGCCGTAAGCTCAAGCTTAATCTTTGTGCTGTAGGACTACGAGTCCATCTTCGCAGAGTCGATGCAGCAGTGCTCGCCTCATCGAACGAATGACAGCTGTGGGAGTCCATCTTGGAACTGTTCCAGGAGGGAAAAAAGTATGGAAAGGAAAGAAGGGCCAGGAATTCGTTAACGAATCGTCACGAAACCATCATATTCAGGTCATAGTCCTGTATGGACCGGGCTCTGGGGGAGATCAGGTCGTGATAAGCACAAAGCTCAATGAGGCGTAGGACTGCACGTAGGACTCGCCGCAGGGCGCACCCGCCTGAGGGCCTGTCCGTATATACAGAGGCCAACGGCAGCGGGAGTCCAACGCTGATTCTTGGCTGGAGGACTTTTGGGGGACCAACATCTCTCTCGCTGAGGATCGATTGGTCGAGGAACCCTGCAGGGTTAGCAGGCAGGCTATGCAGCGGCATGCAGCCTCCTTGGTAGGCTGAGCTCGGATAGCCTGCCACGTAATGGCTCACTCAGTACCCCAGATGGACCCGTGGGACCTTAGGCCTCCCATGATCGATCTGCACCTGTTCCTCCCGGGGTAAGGGCAGGATCGGGTCGGGCACGGCTCTTGTGGTTGGGGTGGTTCAGCAATACGAACATGTGGATGGCCTTGGGTCAGGTTGGGCTGCTGCCTAGGTTGTAACCAGCGCTACCCTGTAGTACTAGTCGTAGATTCGTACAGATACTATAACTTCTAGTACTGTTCTGCCTATTCTACAGAGTATGACTACCGTCACAAAGCCGACACAGATGGTCTCTATGACACACTTCCAATCTATAACCGGCTCGTGCCGTCTTGCGGAATCCTGATGACAACCTTCCCCCACGTTTGCCGCCCACCCAGGGCTGCCAGCGCGTCCTTGACCCTTTCCAGTCCAACAAACTCCTCGTCCGCGAATTGAGTGCCCTTCAGCTTCCCCTGCTTGACCAGGTCCAGCACGCCCTTCCAAATCACGGGCACCGTCTGCTTCTCGTGGACGCTGTAAGCACCCCAGGAGATACCCACTAGCGAGATGTTCTTGAGGAGCACCTTGTTCATGGCCACCTTTTCGATGGAACCACCTGCGAAGCCGACAATCAGGATACGTCCGTTCCAGGCTGTGCACTTGGTCGACTTGTCCACCAAGCCGACAGGATCGTAGACGATATCCACGCCTCGCGACGAAGGTGTCAGCTTCTTCACCGTCATGGGCCAGTCGTCGCTCTCGTAGGATACGAGGTGATCCGCTCCAAACGACTTGGCAATGTCCAGCTTGCGTTGGCTCGAAGCCGTTGCAATGACTGTCGCCCCGAATGCCTTTGCCACTGTTCCATCCGCATCACATCAGCATATCCTGTTCTCTAGCTCTGGGTCAAGGCTGGTCTCGCACTCACCCTGAACGGCGGCGAGTCCGACGCCGCCAGCCGCCGCGTGAACAAGCACGTAGTCGCCCTTCTTGATCTTTGCCCTGAGTATCAGGGCGGCATAGCTCGTAGGCGCCGTCATGAAAAGGCCTGCCGCCTCCTCGAGACCCCAGCCATCTGGCACGGGCAGCAACGACTGTTCCTTGATGCAGACCTTGGTAGCGTAGGCGCCCTGTGCGGCGCCGAACACCCGTGTGCCTGGCGGGTATTTGGCCGACTGAGCTGCCTTCTTTGGCGTCGAGATAACTGTACCGGCAAATTCGACCCCTGCGATCCAAGGAAAGGCTTGATGGTGGACGGAGAGTCAGCATGATGGAGCAGTCAATGGCAATGGAATAGGCGCGGCATACGCGGCTGGACTTGGTATCGTCCCTGAACTTGTAATATGTCAAAATAATTCGCTGCAGCGGCCCGGACCTCGATCAAGTACTCGTCATCCTTGGGCACCGGGTCTGGCAGCTCCGAGACCTGGAGCTCCGCTGGGTCCTGGGACGGGGAATCGTCAGTTGCCGATGCTCTCGTTCTCGCGTTCTCCGAGGGCCTTGGGGAAGCTGATGAACCTTGACATATTGTTTTATTTGGATTGCGCGCATTGCACCCAGTCTGTCTCCCCGACTAGGTATGGATTTGTTCGTTCCCGGAGGACCAATGATGGCTATGGAGCTGTCCGGACGCCGGCGTTTTATATGCACAGCAGTATTACAAGCTGCGGGGAACCGAGGTCCATCTATGTTGGGTCTGTATTGGACCTCGGATTGTTGTCAGCTTACCATTAATTTAGTGCTAGCTATTAGCTCAATAGTGCCGGCAATGGAAATATCAAGCAAAGCAGTACCAGATGGAATTTCTTGCTGGCCGCAGTCAAGCCTTTCGCTGTTCACAATATTTCTATCCTACCGCACCACTGGAGCACATTCAATCACTAGACTCCAGGAAGCCCTCGCATCGCGTTGCCTGATGCTGCCAGGTTTTTGCCGCTGTTTATTCCGTCTACACAATAGCCGTCAAAGCCAAAGTCCAAACCAACGCTCGTCGACAAGGACCTTCAGCGACCGCTCAAGATACAACTCGAAGACACTGGGCCTATCCTGAGCATTCACTGCCCCCCTTGCGATGCACGCGCCATCGCCCCAAACCCGTCCAGCAAGTCCCTGTCCACATTCACCGTCCACCGTTCCTCGAAGACGGCCTCGCCGCCCACTCTAGCCACCACATCCTGGAGCCTGGCTGTCACGAATTCGATCGCATGCACAGAATATACGGGATCCTTCGACGTGACCTGTCGCTCCGCCTCTGTCTTTGGGGTATCATATTCTGTCGGCTCTGACGGAGCTGCCACAAGCATGTCTGGGCCATCCACTTGCCCATCTTGAAGCTCCATAATCACATTCGTCCACATGCTGAAGTAGTCTTGGAGCTTTCCGAGCGTCAAATCCTGCATCGGCGCGGGAAGCTCCAGCAGGCGGGTGAGTGCCAGCATGTACAGCTTCTGTCGCTCCTGGTTGTCGATATTGGACAGGTGGGAGAACCACTCCCAGGAGAGCCAGGACCACACGTCTTCCAAGTTGCCGAAACCCATCAGCATTTGTGCGAACAGACTAGGCTCCGCTAGAGCTAGACGACTGAGGATGGCCAAGTAATCGCTTTCCGTGACTGTGTCTAGTTTGCTGATTTTCCTGTTGGGGCCTGTGGTCTGATGGGCTTCCCAGGCATCACGTACGTTTTCCATGATCTTGTTCATGAACCCTGTCTCGAGAGCATCCCGGAGGAGAATGCTCACTCCAGCTGACCCTCCATGCTCGGATGCTGCTCGAATGAGATACTCGAGACAGACGGCGGCCAAACGGACCTGGTGACTGCTCTTTGCGTCGAGACAACCTGCGAGCGCCGTCAGTGTAGGCCGTCGTAACCTGTCTTCCAGCATAGACGCCGGCGCATGGAGCAGATAAGATTCTATGGCGGTGAGTGCTTGATTTGCCGTTTCTGTCTGATACTCGACGAGGGGAAGTGCCAGTTCTGCCAGACTGATCATCTCTGGAGCGAGGGGCGCCGTGCTCTGCATGAGTATGGCATTCCAAAGTTCCAGAGACTCGTCAATCAAGTAAACGTGAAGGTCGGATCCCGGTCTTGCGGCTTCCGACAGTAACGGGATCATTAAGTTCTCATACCGTTGCGAGTTTGCACCCAAACTCATGACAAGCGCTGTGAATATCGCAATGACGGCTTGCTTGATCATGTACTCTTCCGTGGCCGAGCTCTGCCAAATCGCCGGCAGCGCCGTCATGAGCTGATCACCGAATCGGGAAACTTGCTCTTCCATCCGCATGACGAGAATACGAATCGACTCCAGGATAGCCAGTTTCGTTTCGTCTACGTCGACGTTGTTCGTCAACTGGATGAGCTGTGACAACACATCTGATGTGTAGGGGAGAAAAGCTTCCACGCTAAAGTCCAGTTCATCGGCGATCCAACGAAGCTGTCTGGCGGCCGTAATTCTCACGACCAAGTCATTCGTCTCGTCGTTTGGATTTAGGAGATGTTGAAAAATCTGATAAACTATAGGCCGGCCGGTATCCGACAACCGAACCGGAGCCCACTGGCTTATGAGGATCGCGACACGCCGTCGGAGCACTTTACAAAGACCCCCTTTCTGTTGCACATCATGAACGAGCGTTGAGGATAGTAGGGCATCAAAGTCGAGAGCATTGACCACGTGGGCCGCGGAGATACCCATGGTCGTGTAGACCGCCTCTTTCGTGGCGATGTCAGCGTCCGCCGTTTGAGCTGTTTGGAAGTAGGAGAGCAAAGGTGGTACTATAAGTTGTTTGTAGTTGGTGAGGAGGTCGAGAAACAGCTTCTCGGCGCAAGGCCTTACTGCCCATTCGTACGCATTACCCTCGCTTTGTTCTTGCTGCTCCCAAGCCTCTGGGTCCGCTTCCCAGGACTCCAAGTCGGATCGTCTGAAGACCAGAAGATGGGTGATGATAGAATTGACAATCTGCATAATGAGCTCGTCACTGAAAAGTTGCTGTTTGATAATATCACGGGCTTGCTCGCGCTCGGCCTTGCTCTCTGCCGACCGGTACTTGAACGTCTGCACAGCATGAAACGCGATTCTGACACATGCCCGGATGAGAAGAAGACCTTTCAGAGCTAGCTTCTCCAATATGGGGCCTTCGGATTTCGCTTTGGAGGACCCTGCTTCTCCGGGTCCTTGACGAATGCCATCGGATTTATCGAACACTTCTGCAAAGTTTGAGACAAGACCCCAGTAAGAATGAACCAACGATAGAGAATCCGGCAGAATCGCAAAACTTGCCGGGTGTTGTTGAGCCATATCTACATGCATTTTAGAAAACTGAAGTAGGTGTTTGCCAATCAAGATTTGGTAATTTGATAATGTTTCCGAGTCCAGGGCGGCCAATGCGAAAAGGTGTCCGAACTGGGCCTGAGACTTGGTCCAGAAATGTTGCACGGAACTGTCTATATGAGGCCTTTCATACCCCGTCATGAGTAGGCGACGTATTATTCGCAGCGCAAGAAGACTATTGGCCATGGCCAAGGTGACTTCTTGATCTTGAGGCGGTGTCGGGTGGTTGCTCAAAAACGAAAGCCATGCAGCAGACTTTTCGGAATAAATCTCGTTCAATACGTAAACAATCTCGGGTGTGACGGATTGTAGAGCTGTTTGAGATTTTCTCAGCCTTGCGGTTGCAAGCTCTTTGACGACGCGCAGAAGAATATGTAGACTTCCATATAGATGCTGCTGGTTACCATCTTTGCTGGATCTTAGCAAAGAGATAATGCTGGCGAGAGCATCTGGCCAGTCGCTTGGGAAGTCAATTCTGATTATCTTGGCCGTAGCCAAAGAGTTTTGTAGAGACAGCCTTCTTTCGCCCTCATCGATAGTTCCCTGAAAGAGTCGGGCTCGGATATTTTTCTTTTCGTCCGGGGTGATGCCATCCTTGCCCGAAGAATGCAGGCGCCAATTCCGATCAATTCCGTTCTTGAGTTGAATGACGGCAAGCAATCGGATCTCCTTAGGCAGCGATTTGTCAAGGAAAACCGCCTGTGACTGGTTAGCATTTTGGAATAGAGGCTGTAGCATGCCTCGTCCATACCTGCAGTGACGAGTAGTAGCCCACTTGTCTCTCCCAAGCCGTCAGTTGCTTCCCAGAAGCTTGCCGCCGAGCATAGTCATGAGAGTTGGCAGATTGCAGCGCGTTGCATAGTGCCTCAAAGCTTAGGGGGATGGCCTCTCCGGGCACTTCAACAGTGAAGCTCATGGTGGCCGGGACGGACCGCCTCGACTCTAGGCGGCCAGAGCCAGGGGACAGCTGGCTCACTGATCCTCGAATACGACCGAGCGTGTGTGCGAGAATCGAAAGAACAGTATCGAGGATATCGAAACCAAACTTTACAAGCGGATTGACCAGGCTTTGGGTCGAGAGGGTCTGAATGCAGTTCGAGGTTGGTGATGGATCATGGTGGGGGTTTATGCATTATGTCAGTACGAAGTGAGACAGGTAATACTAGTAGGAAGCCAGTGGGGAAGATACAGGGGGCTTGGCGCAGATTCCTTCACAAGCACAGTGACGACTGGGCCTTTTGCAGCGTGCTTGCAAGCAATCTTCGTCTCTCACCAAACATATGCCATCTTCCGAATAGAGCAGACGACTTCTGCCACACACAACTGACCTATCTTTGGCATGATCGGTTCTCGAGCTGCCAGGACGGTAGCTCGAATCACATCAACAGCTCCATGGACCTGCCCAGCATGCACATCATCGCTTCGTCGCTTTGGTTCGCGAAGCTCAAAGCCAGAGGAACCGGCCGACCATCGGAAGCTGGGGATGCAGCAACAGCTATTCATGACATCAATCTATAGCCCAGGTTCACCGATATTTCTACCTCATGGCGCGCGCATATTCAATCGACTCGTAGACTTCTTGCGCAAGCAGTACGTGCGTTATGGATTCCAAGAAGTCATCACACCAACCATCTACAAGAAGTCTCTCTGGGCCAAGTCGGGCCACCTCGAAAACTACGCCGACGACATGTACACGGTGAGGGGGACCAAGAAGCCGGCAGAAGATCGCCCAGCTGGAGGCTGTTGTGGGCAACAGGACGAAAGTTCGGCCGCGACGGCAGAAGACGACGGGGAGTATGGTCTGAAGCCGATGAACTGTCCTGGCCACTGTCTCATTTTCGCATCGAAACCGCATAGTTACCGAGAACTGCCCGTGAGGTACGCTGACTTCAGCTCGCTGCACCGTAACGAGATATCGGGAGCATTGTCCGGCTTGACGCGAGTGCGCCGGTTTCACCAAGACGACGGACACATATTTTGCCGGCCTTGTCAAGTCGAGGAGGAGATCACAAGCACGCTAGAATTTGTCAAGGCTGTCTACGGTATACTGAAGCTCGGCGTGAGCTATCGCCTAGCTCTATCTACCCGACCAAAGGACCACTACATAGGAAGCGAAGACGAATGGAACAGAGCAGAGCATCAGCTCCGGCGGGCATTGCAAGCTTCAGGAATGGAATGGAGCGTCAACGAAGGCGATGGAGCATTCTATGGACCCAAGATCGACATCATCCTCCAGGATTCGGATGGAAAGGAACATCAGACGGCGACGATTCAATTAGACTTCCAGCTCCCCAAAAGGTTCGAGCTCGAGTACCAAGCACCAGCTCCAGAATACGAAGTGAGAGGCGAGATAACCGATGACCCTACACTCTTGGCAGAGTACGGTCCTGTGAGACCTGTCATGATCCACCGCGCTGTGTTGGGCTCAGTCGAACGTTTGATGGCGCTCCTGACTGAGTCGTATAACGGCAAATGGCCATTTTGGTTGAATCCGAGGCAAGCCATCGTCCTCACAGTGAACGATTCGCAACCGGTGATAGAATGGGCCGAAGAGGTGAGAGATGTACTTCTCGGAACGAGACCAGACACCGGTGTTTCTGCTGGCTCTGGCATCATGAGGCCGACTGGCTTGGCGGTGGACGTGGATTCAAGCGCCAGACCTCTGGGGGCCAAGATCCGTGAGGCGCGCACAAATGGCTATAGCCAAGTTTTGGTCGTTGGAGAGGAAGATGTACGATTACAGCAGGTGAGCTTGGGTCGCGAGAAGATGAGCGCATCTGCAATGCGAGATCATATGCGGGACATGGCAGACACTTTTCAGTGAAAAGAAAGACATGTGAGGATAACAGTACAAATGTAGATTAGAATGGACAGCGAATGTCCAGTGACAAGCTATAATACATGTATGTTCGTATTTCAGTGAGGTGCAGAGTGCTATTGCAAGCCAAGGATATCGTGCTCAAAGTGCGCCTCGTTCTTCGACACAACGCCCGGGTATGAGCTCTGCGTTACGCCTGCATGTCACAGACTTGTAGTCGCTTGGTAATGAATGACCTTGCTTATTATCCCGCCTGGGCGGATAGTTGAACCAAGTCGTTCATCGTGATAATACTTCTCACTTCTTACTTGTGACTTCAGTTCGTCATGACATATTTTGAGAGTAGCGGCACGCCACGACTTTCTTTTGAGGTCTGCGCCAGCTGTTCAGCGTCATGACAACTGCACATGGGAGCTGACGATACAGGGCTGGCGACTAGCCCGGCTGACTTTAGCAGAGCGCTGTCAGGCTCTGAGGTTCGCATGCTGGTATTCGCATCGTGAGTGCGACATAGAGACAGCTGTGCGGTCCTAATTCTCTAAGAATATTACGGCACCCGGCAAGCATGGGGCATCTCTGGCCCGAGCTGGTTCTGAGGGCGGCGGTAGAGCTTGTTGAGGATTCTGGCTGCCCGTGCAATCACCCCTTGGCGGGATTCTGGTCTTCATCTTCGAGAACTCTGCGAACATGCATTCAGCATCTAGTCTCGTGATCGCACAGGATGTAGCCATAAAAGTGATAGCCACCCCTTGAAGGAGAGAGGCGTGTACCAACCGTTTCAGTTCCGGCTCGACCTGGCCACCTGCTCGTTCCACACGTTCCACCAGTGCTCGACGTTCGACAATTTGCTGTCGCATATACTCGACAGTTCGCTTGAGAACCAGACCCTCGGAGCGCCCCTGGCCCTCTAAACCGGGCACGATGTCCGTCAGGCGATCGAAGCCCTCGCGAATGGCTTGCCTGCGCTTCTGTTCTATTTGGTCATTGTTAGAACTGGAAGGAGAATGAACGTGCCCAAAATCGGCAAAGCATTGAGGCAGTTTGCTGGCGGAAGTACGCACCTGATGCGATGTGGTTCTGCTTCTTCTCCTCTTCTGTCAGGCGAGGCTTGTCATCTGCCGCAAGGCCGTTGTCTCTCGGGGACGTGGACGCATTATTGGGCGAGGAAGACATGATGAGCGGCCCTTGGAGCCTTGGTTCTCTCCTTCTTGTCTGGATCCGGTCGTATTTTTCATATGTTGGGGATCGTGGTGACTATTCAAAAAGACAAGGACCGGGACACGCGCACGGGAAGCGTCACCACATGGATGGGAAATCACATGTCTTGACTTGTTTAATCCGCAAAGTTGGGGAGGGCCAGTCGGAAGCGGAGCGCAGGTCATTTTTATGGAGCTTTCCCCCAGACTTTTCTATTGTTGCACTGTGGCTCCAGGGGTCTCTACCTCATCAATCACTGGCCGCACATCAAGCGCGCGTTGCCAGACTACATGTACTCGTGCCCACGACGACCCCTTGCCTTTACGCGCGAAATGTACCTACATGTAATCTTCAGCAGGGCGGTCAGAGCTACATGCAAATCTTGCAAGACCCTTCCAGGAAATTATTGGGGAATTGGAACGTGAATTGCCCCGTTGGAGATCGATCATGTGCTTGGTGCTCACGTTGCACATGTCCAATCAGTTCAGTTGTCCCTGGACCGTTTTCTACAGAAGGCCTTCAAACCTTGCTGAAGTCTATTCCCCATCCGACAGCTCGGACTCCTCATCCTCCTCGTCCTGTCGGAAGATAACCTTTTCTGCCAGGGCAAGGCATCGCCTGACCGGCAATCCCACCACGTTGTCGACGCTTCCCTCGATCTTCTGAACGAGTAGCATGCCGCCAATGCTTTGTACGGCGTATCCGCCAGCCTTGTCGACGCCCTCGCGCGTCTTGATGTAGGCTTCAATCACGTCATCTGGCAGACCGTCATCTTCTCTCCAGAAGAATACCTTGGTCTCCTCTGTATGCGTCGCCATGCAATAACCCGGGTGCCTTGCATCCGCCCTCGGAGCCAGCGCCGTGACAGACGTCAATACCTTGTGAACCTCTGTGTCTCGCAGATATTTCAACATTTTGATATGATCTGCCTCGCTTCGTGGCTTTTCCAAGATGCGACCGTCCCGGGTAACAATGATTGTGTCCGCCGCAATGACCAGTTCGGGATCGGGAACGGAGGCCAGGTGGTTCTCTAGGCACGTCTGATATACGTCAAGACATTTTCGGCGCGCGGTCTCGGCAACGTATTCGTAAGGACCGTAAGCCGATTTGTCCACGTCTTCCGGTTTAGTCGACGGCAGAATCTCGAGATTGGTCAAGCCGACCTAAGAAAAAAGAATGTGTGAGGAGTGTTGACTCAGGGCAGCGCAGCGCGGGCAACTCACCTGTTGTAGGAGGGCCTTTCGTCTCGGAGATGCGGAGGCGAGAACTACTCGCTTAGCGTTCAGGTCCTTGAGGATGGGAAGATCAAGCGGCTGCAGAGGCTTGCGAACTGAGCCGGCTCGCCGTGGCGGTTGCCCTCCGTGCTCTGCCGCAGCCTGGGCGTAGTCTGGCGGAGGACCGCTAGGAATTCTTATCTCGGCCATGTTACTAAAAGGGAGAGTTTGACATGAAATGGATGCGAATTCATGCTAGGATAAATTATTGGCGACGCTAAAGTGGAAGCAGTTTGGTCGTATTATCTTGACAGGCCGAAACGGCCTACGGTATGACGGCCGATGGCTTGGTGGGGCATCGCAGCCGGAAACAACTTGGGGGCAGGCAGGTATCGATATCGACTGGCAGATGCTCCTATAGATGTCTATCGCGTCGAGGACACGTTCTCTGCACCCGTCTTCTGGGCCGAAAGATTGTCTGATTTAGGCGAGAAGCAGCATTCTTTTGCGTACTTGAATGCAATTGCTATTAGTCTTTCGGCCTATTTGTACAAGTAGCAGCTAATATTACTATGTTGTTACTACTACCTACCAAGCTGCCCGCCGGCACACCTTTGACAGCTTAGTCGTACCCCCTTACAAGGAACGCAGCATCTTAGTGAAACCACTCGACGTCTAAGAGAAATTTCATTGTGGAGCCAAGACCGCTCACTCGTTATGATTTTGGCAGTTTCCGCGCCGTGACTGAACTATTAGGGTAATCTTTTGCAGTAGGGGTTCTTCTTGTGAAAGCTACCTGCATTACCGAATCGTATTTTTACGGGGATGGGTAGGTGTACTTGTTTGCCTTGTGGCCTTACAGCCAGCCAGATTGGGTTCGCTCACCGTCAGCTCCAGCTCTAGCAAATACTCGAGTACGTACCTGCCTCTCCACCCTGCGATCGACTCGAAAATACCCCAGGTTCTTCTCGCACCCAGTTCTTTTTGTTCATCAGAATCTCAACGAGTCGCAGTCTCGCCTCCGCCAACGCCGGCCGTTCAAGAGACTTCGAAAGTCCACAAAGTTTTCGATATAACACAAGTCCACCACCCATCATACCGCGTATGTGTTGGCGAAACTGAGCTCGCTTGTACACTTTTTCCAACGCGACAACCACTCCATCACGCGTCGAGCACATCCTGGGCTACCTGTATCAACTAGGCCACGCTTGCGACCCGGGCCTTAGAGAGATCCATTGCAACCTGACAACGCAAGTTTCGGGGCTCTCTTGCTGGCGGGACTGATGCGCTCCTCTTGTCGATACCGAAAATACCGACGCTACGACCAAGCATGGACAGCAAGCGCAAAGCCAATGGAAATGTTTCGGCGGACCCTGATGATCGGTCAACTAAGCGTCGCAAGCTAGCTGTATGTCATTTGCTGCACAGCGCCTCGACTTGGCAGCCATATCCTATTCCCGCTTCGTTCAGGGGAGGTGTAGCGCCCGTAAACTAACTTGGAGCCAACATTAGGAATTCGACCTTTCCAAGGGCGAAACGCGCCAGTCAACAACGGCATACGGACTTGCTTTCCTGGAACAAATGCGTCGTACTGCCGACAAAAGGTACGATCAGCAGATGGTATTTTGACATCAGACCTTCTAACGGTATCCAACTCCAGCGGTCGGCTAGTGGCGACGTACTTCGAAAAACTATTGCCCAAAGCAGGCAATGCTGCGTATTACAAGCAGACTCGGATGCCTATATCTCTTGATATGATCGAAAGAAAACTGAACAATGGCGAGTTTCAGACACTTGCAGAAGTCGAGAGCTATTTCAAGCGAATGATAGCCAACGCCAAGGAATTCTATCCCCGGACCTCCAGTGTGTTCGAGGATGCTGAACGCGTACGCAAAGCTCTGAGCAACTACATGACCAAAACGAACCCGGCGTATGGCACTCGTGGTTACCAGGCGCAGCCAACTGCGCTACCCCCGGAAGACGGCGAGGAGGAAGGCGATGAGGGTGAGGAAGTTGAGCGCGAAGCGACCGAAGAAGACCAAAAGCAGGGAATCGAAGCCGCGGAACAGGAAGACGCAGATGAAGAGGAGGAACTGCAAGAAGATGAAGTCGAGCCAGAGCGAGGTGGCAGGAGGGGCTCGCGACGAAAACCTATCATTCTCAAACGTCGAGCGCCGGCGCGATCTTCCAGAAACTCGTCGTCGCACGTGGACAGCCCCCGACCATCGCTGGCCTCTGCACGTCCAGATTACCAATACGAGAATGTGCTTTACAAAGATCTCACCTTCCAGCAGGCTCAAGAGAAGATAATCGAGGAACTCTTGCACTATCGAGAGCCAGAGTAGGCGGACCCTTCCTCTCTCAATATTCTATGTCTGTCGCTAACATGGTACAAGTTTTGACGGTTACTTCGAGCCGTTTGTGAATCTGCCTCCCCGGTCATTGAGAGATTACTACCGGGTTATCAGTGACCCCTTGTCACTTAAGAAGCTGCAAAAAATGGTCAAAGGCGTTCATGGGCGAAACGACGCCACCGGAAGCAGTGATTTCAAAAGCTGGAATTCGTTTGCAGAAAAATCGAAGCTGCTGTGGCAGAATGCATATTTCTACAACGAAGAGGGAAGCGAAATTTATGATCTTGCGCAAGATCTCGAGGTATGCCCAAAGCAACAGGTTTCTGTCATGCAATTTGAGACTGACGACCTTGAAAGAAAGCATTCCACGAGCAATTAAAAAAGGCGCAAACAGCTGTGCAAGAGCCTGCTCAGCCCAAAATAAGGCTGAAGGTCGGGCAAAATGCAGAGGCCCCAACGGCCAAGAAGATTACCATTCATGTCGGCGGTCGCGGGAGCTCTGCAGATTCACCAGCTCCTCAAACGGCTCAGCATTCTGAGTCTCCAGCCCCAGCAAAGGTCGTCTTGACGAATGGACTCCCGAAGCCTTCTCTTGAAGCCCCTCCCGGCTCCTCGGCCTCTGCACCGTCACTAAGTCCTTCCGTCCAGGCCGGCCTGAAGACAGAAGACGGTGCACACGTTTCGCCAACTGTTCTTGCGCCAGCTTCTGATCCGATGCCGCCGCAGCAAGCCGCCCAACAACCTGTCTTGCAGCCTGCCCAGACGATGTCGACACCTTCTCTTCGGTCATCAATTCCAGCAGCTCCGTCGCAACCGCAACAGCAGATGGTGCCCATGACCAATGGATTCGTAGAGCCGAGTCACCACCGTGCTCCCAACAAAGGTAGGCGTCTTCACTTGCAGTCATGACTTTTGGCGGTGTGCAAGCTCTAACAGTTTCCAGGCGTGAATGACGCACTCATTTCTAGACTTCGAATCCAGCTACATCCGGCACTCGAAGCCCCGTACACCAATATCGTCACCGTCCTCCCCCATCCCAGAGAGATGCAGCAATCGGGCACGGCGAGCATACCAAACCACCTGAACCGCATCTTGATTTTGCCGATGCTGCCTGATTTCCTACAGGATCGCCAATACAATCTCTGGGTCTTGATCAACAAGCAGACCCTGAAACCAAGTCAACAACCCTTTCCCAACCTGTTGCCCCAGGAACGGCCCTTTGAGATATTTCTGCATCCTGGTGTTAATGTGGTTGAAGCGCACTTGATTGCGGCGATTCCACGCAGCGAACGGCAGCCGGGAGGGCCCGAGGTAGAGCTCGAGGTGCTCACGGCGTATATCAATGTATTGAGGAACGCCTAGCGGATTCCTTCTTACCCCTGCGTCTGGACCTCGCGTTCCGTCTTGACTTGATTTGGGACGGAGTCCAATGGTTATCATGGGAGGCTTGGGAGGCCATGATTGCCTACACTGCTTCATCTTATATCTTCGTTGGCGTGGGGCAGCTCTTCATGGGAGTTACGAGGGGCGTTACAAGGCACTTTTCGGAAGACTGGGTCAGGAGTCCGGCCAAAGGGTCAAGAGTCTTTGGAGGGTGCGATGAAAGGGATTCTAAGAACATCGAAGACTCGAGCGGATATTTTATTGTACAGACTAGATGTAAATGTATGTTGTACGAATAGCAGTAGACGCAGAGAGCCACGTGTATCATCACGATGATTCTCAGCAAGCGTCGACATTTGAGATGGCTATTACACGACTATTGAACAAAATGCATATGTATTTTCTTGGGAAGCTGTGGTATCATGGGAAAATCCGTGTGAAAAGCAAACGCTCCCTTGCTAGCGCCATAAACATGCATCAATAGACCTTGATCAAGTGCCTTTCAGCTCTCATACCCTGTCCCAATGTGATAAGAAGAAATCTTCATCCCTGGGCAGGCCTTTGCTTGAGCTGTATAAGATGTTTCAGCCCCGTCTGAATGCCCATGTACTTTCTCTGTTTCGGATCGTACCACCCCAGCACGTACACGGCCATGATGGCGGCTTTGCCCTGCAACTCCACGATGCCATCTACGCGAATGCAGCCCCGAGTCGGTGGCTGCTTCGTAGGCTGCCAGTTTTTGGAAAATGTCAAGTTGGCAGCTTGCAGAGCGCTCTGAACACGAGGGTCCAGTTGGCTTTCACCGTCCAAAGGAGCGCCAACTACGTCTCCTTGGTCGTTTGGCATGGGAAAGTTCGATGGCCTGCTTTCTGAAGCTCGGGATGCTTGAGCCCCAGCAGCTCCGACGTTGCTTTGTTCCTTCATCCGATTCAGGGCAACAGACTGCCATGTAGTTTCTTCCGTGGATGTTTGGTTGAGCCCGAGGGCTTTGGCGACATCTTGGGCCGTCTGTTTGAAGAGCGAGTTGACGAACGCCCATACCGTCAGTGCGACCGCCTTGGGGTAGACGGCCTTATCCAAGTGGCCTGCAGCTAGCGAGTCGATTGGTCGATCGCCCCAGAAGATCCCTTCATCATCGACCATGATGCTGGAAGATGTTAGTGAGTGCTCATCCCAAGGTGAAGGAAATGGGAGTGGACCAACCCCGAGATGTAGTGCTTTGGAGGCGGGGCGGGAGGATATATAATGTCCAGCCAAAGCTTTTTTAACTTGATATCTTTTCCACCTAATAGCTTCACGTACGCTGCGTTCTTTTCGACTCCGCGTCGAATCAGTTCGGCAAGACCGACTGCGGATTCTTGTAAGCGCGCAAATTAGATTTCCGAATCAGGAGAAACCGACGTACACTTGATCTCTTTCTGGAGCTCGTGGTCCTTGTTCACATCCAGAAAGGTGAGCCACTCGGGGTCAGAGCCCTTATACGGCGGTTGCTTCACTTCCTTTGTCGTAAAGGGAAACGGTAGGAATAATATCGCCTCGTCCCCATCAGACATCTGCTCCATTTCCTCCTTCTCTTTTTCGGACAAAGATTCCCACTCGTGGTCGGCCCAGTCGAGGAGCGGATCAAATACAACGGACGCGAAGATCTGCCAACAGACGTAGAATGTCAATGTTGTAAACACCAAGCGACTATGGATCTGTTAGCCGCTATCATGCATGTATCTGATGTTCAGGATGCTGTACCCTATGCGCCTTCGGAAAGCATGGGATCTAGGAGCTATGCTTGATCGAGGGAAGTACACTGGTAAGGCCGGAGAAACTGCAGGCCGTCTCCAAGGGAAGAGCGAGATGGAACGGGAGGCAGTAAAGGGAGATGCGATGCGAGGAGTCGTGGTTCTGAGGGTTGCGATGGAGGCACGCCCGGAGGCGGCCATCGCACGAGATATCATCCCTTGTTGCCACTGATTGCTAGATGGTGTCCTGATATGCGAGTCGAAATGGGTCCTAGGAGCTGGATTGTTGAAAGAAGCTCACGGAGCTGCCTGTTGCGCAGTGAATGAGGAATATGCTTGGATTAGTGTGATAGAAGTTGTTCCCAAGCTTACATATGCACGCATTGCTACGAGGTTGGCACAGGCCTGCGGCGTCGGCGCGCTGCAGCCGGAGTATCCTAGCCCCGTGGTTCCGGGTTACGACGTGGAGGGTGACGTTCACAAGCCTTCGCGCCACCCCAGCTTATATGCGACTTCAACAGCATCACTGACCAGCATCGTGGACGCCATCATGAAGCTCATAGCCGGGCTCATCGCGGCATTCGCCGGATGTGCAGCCGCGGCGCAGCCCGTCGCCGAGGTTTATCTCCTTTCCAACCGCGAAGCTGCTTCATCGACCCCGTCTGTCTCGCGCGGCCTCGCACGCTTGGTACTACTGCAACGCCTATCACCGTTTGGTCAAGGCCCGTCAACCCACGATATCCCGAGCGAAGTCGACGCCAAAACTGCTATAGATGTCGTCAATCGCTTCGGAAAGCCAATCCCGGCTCTATTTGCCGAAGCTGAGCAGAATCCTCCAAAGCAGTTGGTTTTAATGCTGGAGGGGATGACTGCTGCGCAAATTCGAGACTTCAAAGCCTCGACCAAGATGAAGCCAGCCTTTACGATTTCAGATCCACCTTCCGACGATGCTCACAAGGACCTCACCGACTACGACTTTCATAACATTGGAGTTGTCAGGAGCAGCTGCTCGATTCAACAAATAGTCAACCCTGGGGAACAGTGCTGGGGAGGAAGCACATTTACTGCAAAGGTCTACAGCGCAAAGGATGTCAGTCACTCTTCATTCCAACTTAATGATACATTTGAAGCCTGTAGAGATTTGAAATATCGTCAAATACTAACACGAATCATAGGACCCAAATAATGTGAAGGAACTCACTACGAGTTTATCACAGCTCGCCAAGCTTGCCGCGTCAAAAGAGCTCGAAACAACAATCATCCTCCTGCCTTCATCGAAAGGGCCCAGCTCCTGGGCGGACGAGCGCCAAGAGTTACGTAGGCGTCAGGCTGAGGAAGTCATGTCGTTTGCAGACAACTCCGATGAAGACGACAGCGCTTCCACACCGTCATCCCCAAACGATGCCCCCGTCTACCAAGCCGCAACCACCCATATTCCGTCATGCTTCGGTTCTGAAGATGAGTGCGTCAAGGCTACCGGAAACTGCTCCAGTCATGGAACATGCCTTGACAAGTATGCCACACCTGGGCAATCGAGCGAGGGAGCTGCTTGTTTCTCCTGCCACTGCTTGAGTGTGAGATCAGAACACGGCGGCCTTACTCATTGGGCCGGCAAAAGTTGCTCCAAGCAAGACGTCAGCGTTGCCTTCTGGCTGCTGGCTGGATTCACCCTTGCTTTAGTTGGCATCTTGTCGCTGGCGATTAGAATGCTGTTCAGCGTCGGAGAAGAGAAGCTTCCCGGCGTGATCGGGGCAGGGGTGTCGAGGTCTAAATAGGTCCGGCTGGTTATGGGGTCTATTTAACGCTGAACACGCAAGCTCATCGTTAGGTGGTCGGGAACTTGCATTGTACCATAATATCCATCAATACATGAAGTTTGCTAGGGCTCCGACACTAGCACGTGTTAGTCAGTTTATGAATAGCTAAAACGTGTTTTCAGTAATGGGCAAAGATGTTCTTTAGATGTAGCTCCTCAAGCACAGACAGGAACTTTTACAATCGCACTGCACTGCTCGTTCGGCTCCGACTGTTAGAGTCGATACTTCTCTCTGCGATGAACCATTGTTCAAGTTTCAACACGGATCTGACCGCTTCTGCTACCACTTGCCAAAATACTGTCGGATGATCCGTCAAGTCCTAAGGTCGAGGGCAGCCTTGTAGAAATATGAACGTTAACAAGGCGAGGTTCAACCCAAGTAGCCACACTGTTCTGTTGTATCGCAAGCGCTCTCAGGACGGACTCGATGTAACGCACATGATATCAGATCACCAATTCCACGCAACAGAACGTCATGCAAAGAGAAGGTGAGTTGGTGATGGGTCATAGAAGACATATTTCGTCTCGTCTAAAGGATATTTTCATCTCCAGAAGATCAAGACCAATCGATGTTTGTGAACATCTCGCCAACGGCACGTAACAATTCCTTCGGCTCTAATCTAGCTATCCAGATCGAGTGATGGTGCTCGATACTGAAGTCTAACTGCAAAACATGTCTGACTCGACGCCCTGCTGGAACCTGTTCCAACAATCTATGTAAGATAGTCCTCCGGATGGGTGGCAAAAGGAGTCCAAGTTCAATAGCCATCATATCACGAACTTCTCGAAGGCAACTGCACAATAGCTGCCAGACTATATGTAAGACACGCTTTTTAAGTTCTTTTCCGCCTTCTTTACCAGGACATCGCTCGCACCCGTCTAGGGGCGAGAATCGTTCATCTATCTATATCTTCAAAATCAAGACGCCATTACAAGGGCAAGTAAAGCCATACGACAGTACAATCCGTACCGCATCTGCAGAAAACGAGTTAGTATGAATGACCATGGCAAATGTTGACGTTGTGCAGGGGTGGTTTCTCACCTGTCTGAAATACGCTGCTCGAGGATCATCATCCACCTCCTCCGCAATCTCCTCGTTTCGAGGCAGAGGGTGCATCACCACCATCTGGCTCTTGGCATCCTTGAGAGTCGAGTTGTCGATGCGGTACGAATCTTTCACCTGCGCATATTGCTCTTCACTCTCGAAGCGCTCGCGCTGCACCCTCGTGCAGTACAATACATCGCTCTTTGCGATGATGTCGGGTGTCAGCGTCTCCAACTCGCGCACAAGCTGCCCAGCGGCCACCAGCTGGTCTCTGACGGTTGAGGGCAGTTCGAGCCCCTTGGGAGCCACAAGCTGAACCTGCACCTGGTAGTGGCGGAGCAAGTAGACGAGGGAATGCACCGTGCGGCCGTGCAGCAAGTCGCCGAGGAAGGTGATTGTCAGGCCTTTAACGGTCCCGAGCTCTTCTCGGATCGTGAAAAGGTCCAAGAACGCTTGGGTCGGATGCTCCTTGCTGCCGTTGCCTCCGTTGATGACAGGTACTGGGCTGAATTTTTCTGCAATATTGACCGAATTCTCATCGGGATGTCGCAGCACAATCGCATCTCCGTAGCACCCCATGGTTCGCAAGGTGTCCGAAAGGGACTCACCCTTCTTCACCGACGACGCAGACGTGGCAACAGCAACGGTGCGTCCTCCTAGTCGTTGCATAGCCGCGTCAAATGAAGCAGAAGTTCTCGTTGACGGCTCGTAGAACAAGGTGCACAAGACTCGACCGCGGAGAAGATCCAAGATACCGGTGCGCTGCACACCAAGACGCATCTCTTGAGCGACGGTGAACAGCACGTGTAGGTCGGCGCGAGTATACTTCTTCACGGATAAGACGTGAGCATTCTTGAAACATGACGACTGGGAGATCAAGTGTCGGACAGACGCGCTAATCGAGGACGAATGTACGTTGAGCGGGAGCGCAAATTCGTCGGGAACGCCGCCTGAGAATGCACCCACGCCGTCAGTGCCCTTGTTTCGTCTAGGGCTCTCTGTGACCTGACCGATGGAAGGTGTCGTTGCCTTCATCTCAGGCGTTTTGATCGACTTGGCCAGCGGCGAGGCTGGTGGGTCGGTTACCTGGAAATCTCGCTTCGAAACGTCTAGGTAGACGTGTCTTGCAATAGCCTCAACCAATATCTTTGCATTTTTGACATTGGTCACTAGCGGGATCTGATAATCGACCGCCATGCGACGAGTCTTGTAACCTCTGCTCATGTAGTTCGCTGGTCGACGATACCGGTTGTTGGATGGGAGATTGATGTAAAGGTCAATCATGTTCTTGGCAAGATGCTGGGTGAGAGAGAACTCGGAGTTCATGTCCTCATCTCGGCCCAACACCTCAAGATACTGAACCTGAACTCCATGCTCCTGGAGAAAGTCGGCAGTGCCTGCCGTAGCAAAGAGCTTGTATCCGATCCTCTGCAGCTTCTGGATCGACGGGAGCATTTCCTTCTTATCCTTGAAGGATCCGACAGAAAGAAGGACATTCGCCTTTGGGATCTTGAAGCCCGTGGACAAGAGAGCCTTGAGGTAGGCTTCGTATTTGTCGACGCCGAAACAAGCAACCTCACCGGTGGACGCCATTTCCACGCCCAGAACTGGGTCAGCCCCTGAGAGGCGCGAGAAGCTGAACTGAGGCACTTTGATGCCGACGCAGTCGGGGCCCAGATTGGTAGGAGGATATTCTTGGAAGCTCTGGTTCATGATGGCCTTGGTGGCCATTTCAATCAGATCAACGCCCATGACCTTGGACACGAAAGGGAACGATCTCGAGGCACGGACGTTGCACTCGATGACCTTGATGTCATTGTCTTTGGCGATGAACTGAATGTTGAAAGGCCCTGTAACGTGGAGGGCCTCCCCAATCTTTCTCGTTGCCTCCTCAATGCGCTCGATGGTCGTTGCCTCCAAATCTTGTGGAGGGAGAATGAGAGTAGCGTCACCCGAGTGAACGCCGGCGTTTTCCACATGTTCAGATACAAAGTGGCCCACAACAACACCATTTTTGGCCACGGCATCCATTTCGATCTCCTTTGCGTTCTCAATGTACTTGGAAATGACAACCGGGTGCTCTCGAGAGACCTCAGCGGCTTGGACCAGGTAGCTCTCCAAGTCCTTCTCTGAATACACCGTGTTCATGGCCGCACCGGACAACACGTACGAGGGGCGCACGAGCACGGGGTAACCGACGGCATTGCAGAACTCGCGTGCTTCAGAGAAGCTCGTCAATTCTTTCCACGTTGGCTGATCGACCTCAATGAGATCCAGCATACGCGAGAATTTGTATCGGTTCTCGGCCATGTCGATCATCTCAGGAGACGTGCCCAAGATCTTGACCCCCGCCCTGTGGAGAGGAAGGGCGATGTTATTCGGTGTTTGCCCGCCCATGGCTCCAAGCACACCGCTGGCAGACTCCATTTGGTAGATATCAAGCACCGTTTCCATATTGATGTTCTCAAAATAGAGCCTGTCGGCCTCATCGTAATCTGTGCTTACCGTTTCAGGATTAAAATTGACCATAATTGTCTTGAATGAGGCGGCTCGAAGGGTGCGAATGGCCCGGACAGAACACCAGTCAAATTCGACGGAGGAGCCGATGCGATAGACGCCGGATCCCAGCACCATAACGCCGTGATCGTTGAAGTCGATGTCATGCTCGGTAGCGTTGTACGTCAGGTACAGGTAATTGGTGTAAGCGGGAAACTCGGCCGCGACAGTGTCGATTTGCTTGACAAAGGGTCGGATGCCTGCTTCAAGCCGTGTTCGTCGGACGGCCAACTCGTTCGAGTTCCAGAACTTGGCAAGTTGTCTATCGCAAAACCCCAGTCTCTTGGCCTGCAGCATGATTTCTGGGGCCTTGGCGATATCCTTCGTGGTGTACTGTGTCATATCTTTGGCAAAGTTGCTCAAACCCATCAACTTGCGAAGGAACCATTTGTCAATCTTTGTCATCTCCCAAATCTTGTCGACGGAGTAGCCTTCATGCATGGCGTTGGCAATTGCGAACAGACGTTGATCCGAAGGCGTCTGCAGCTCGTCATCGATGCTCATCAACGCCTTGGTTTCCCCGAAACCGAGGTTATGAAAGTCAATTGCCCGAATAGCCTTCTGGATCGCTTCTTCGAAGGAACGACCGATACTCATGACCTCACCAACACTCTTCATAGACGATCCCAGCTGTGTCGACACACGTGTGAACTTTTTCAAGTCCCATCGCGGCATCTTGACAACGACATAGTCAAGAGAGGGTTCGAAGCAGGCACAGGTGACTTTGGTCACCGAGTTCGAAATGTCCTTCAACGGGATGCCCAGACCAAGCTTGGCGGCAATGAAAGCCAACGGATACCCGGTAGCTTTGGATGCCAATGCTGAAGATCTCGACAATCGAGCGTTGACCTCGATGATGCAATACTCCTTAGAGAATGGGTTCAAGGCGTACTGGATGTTGCATTCGCCGACCACGCCAAGATGACGGATGACATTGACAGCCGTTGTTCTTAGCATATTGTAGTCCTCATCCGATAAGGTCTGCGAGGGTGCCACCACAATAGAATCGCCCGTGTGAATACCCAAGGGATCGAAGTTTTCCATGTTGCACACTGTGATGCAGTTGTCCTGGGCATCTCGGACAACTTCATACTCGATCTCCTTCCATCCCTTCATGCTGCGCTCAATGAGCACTTGCGGGCTTGCCGCAAAGGCCTTGTTGCAAAGATCAAGCAGCTCCTCTTCATTGTTGGCGAAACCACTGCCGAGACCGCCCAGAGCGTAGGCAGCTCGAACGATGACGGGGAATCCGATGCCTTTGACAGCTTGCATGGCCTCGTCGATGTTGCTGGCAGATGCGGATTTGGCACATTTTTCACCAATGGAATCCATGCTTCTCGCGAAAAGCTCTCGATCTTCCGTTGTGATGATGGTGTCAATCGGGGTGCCGAGAACCTTGACCCCGAGGCCTTCGAACTCATCCTTCAGCTGAATACCAACTTGCAAAGCAGTCTGGCCGCCAAAGGTCACATAGATGGCATCCGGGCGCTCATAGTGAATTACCTTGCGCACAAAATCGGCGTTGACCGGCAAAAAGTACACTTTGTCCGCCAAGCCTTTGGATGTCTGGATGGTGGCAATATTGGGGTTGATGAGAACGGTGTAAATGCCCTCTTGTTTTAGAGCCTTGATGGCCTGGCTGCCAGAATAGTCGAATTCTCCGGCCTGACCGATGCTCAAACCGCCGCTGCCAAGAACCAGGACCTTCTTGACCGAGACGCGAGGATGGAGCCTCTCGTTCTCCTCCACCGTACCACCTGGGAAGGTAATAGGCTGCTGCAGAAGGGCTTGGTTCTCGGCACAGGCCACAATGCTGTCGATGAAGACGTCGAAGAGGAACTCGGTATCACGGGGTCCTGGTGTGCTCTCCGGGTGGAACTGCACACTGAAGTAGGGCTTGTTGGTGTGCATGATACCCTCGTTGCTGCCATCGTTGGCATTAACGAAAAGTTCGGTCCAACCAGCTAGGAGGGTATTGGAGTCGACGGCATAGCCGTGGTTTTGTGACGTGATGTGGCACTTTCCCGTGACCATGCTCGTGCATGGAATGTTGTGCCCTCGATTGCCGAATTTCATCTTGATCGTCTTGGCACCAGAGGCCCTGGCGAGGAGCTGATGACCCAAACAAATGCCGAACACGGGCGTCCTGTTCTTTTCCATGACGGCTTTGATATTATCCACGGTCGAATCGAGCACAGCTGGATCGCCAGGCCCGTTTGAGAGGAAAAGGCCGTCATACAGGTCCCCAGCCTCCTTGACCAGGTCATGATTCCAGGGGCAGACCATGACTTCGACGCCGCGCTTGAGGAAGCATCTTAATTGATTATATTTCATTCCGACATCAAGGCACATGACACGAATCGTTCGACCTGACGGATGTCTGCGAGCGACGACAGAGGCGGGAGGCTTGTATAATCTGGGGGCTTTGATGGAAACTACAGGACATTGAGCAACCTCTCGAGTACAAGAGACCATGGGTGAACTTACCCTCAGCCACGAGGTTCTGCTCATTGGGATTCGCCCAGCCAATGGGTTCAAAGTGGTCGAGGTTTGCGCTACTACGATAGCCATTGGGAGTCTCAGAGTGGGCATTTGGAAGCGACTTGGCCGGGAGCCGCATCTTCCCAAGCATGCTTCCCTTCTGACGAATTTTCTTGGTCAAAGCTCGGGTATCGACGCCGTACATGGCGGGTACGCCTTGCTCCTTCAACCAGGTACCAAGCGAAGAGGCGGCGAGGTAGTGGGAGAAGTCCTCGCCACAGTACGAGGCGGTGACAAGGCCAGCGATGTGAACTTGCGAGGATTCAAAATGAGCGGGCAAGTCGTTAAGGAGCTCGTCCATCTCTTCCCTCGAAGGAACGCCATAGTTGCCAGCAAGAGGGAATGTCATGACGAGTATCTGTCCGCGGTACGAGGGATCGGTCAGAGACTCGGGATAGCCCACCATGCCGGTCTGGAAGACGAGCTCTCCGGCGATGCTCTTGTGGGCGCCGAAGCTGTACCCCTGGTAAGCAGAACCATCTTCAAGCTCGAGGCAGATGAGGCCATCGTCCTGAGCACTTGAAAAGTGCGCCGAGGCGGGCGGGAGCGCCGTGAGAGTCATTCTGCCGGGGGCGCGAGGGTGACGGCCGAGACGCGGCGGGTGGTCAGTCGTCGTAGCGGGGCAGATGCAGCAAGACAAGGCGCAAGACGCGGCGGAGATTTGCGGATGGGCGACGGCCCAAGAGAACTCGTGTCTCGGAGGTCCAAGGCCAGCCTCGTCTTCACCTGCCACGACAAGCCATTGAGCAGTTATTGGAAGAAACGGCGCGTTGATTATAACAGGCAGAGGCGATGAAGGAAGAAGGGGAAAAAATTTCTTGACAGCACCCACAAGCGGACCCTAGCCGATTTCCTCGTCCCTCTTTTTCGCCCACCAGCCAGCTGGAAAGGTCCCCACGGTCCCTTGCCGCAGGTGTTGACGACCCAAGGCTCGCTTTCTGATTGGCCAATGGCCTCGAGGAGCCTCTGTGAGTCCACCTAACGGGAGCAGGGGCATGCGTTCTTTTCCCTACAGTAGCCGTACGTACGTAGCTCGTCACTCATACAAACAGGTTGTAATAATTGCTGCTGACCCAATTCCTATGATTGAAATGCGGGAGCTCGGTATTACCCCCTCGATTTGTAACTAGTTCATGTATATCCAGAATGTTGACGACGGTTCGATTGTTTTTCCATTGTTGCCCACGAGATTCCTTACGTGGATGTGGTTGAATGCAGGTTAGCTCATAACATGCCTCGCCCTGACATGCAGTGCTCAACAGCGTCGTCGAGTTTTCTCCTCAATGACACTCTTGCCCATCGACCTCAACTTCCATGTTTCTCTCCCTACGAAATCGCAGAGTCAATCTTATAAGGAGTAACGTACTTTGAAGATGTCATCTGCTGGTCACCCAGGTTACCGGATCACCGTTGGGTGGACGCCATTTCCCGAGCCTAGAGCAACCTGTCACGCGCTTGAAGCAACAGACGTAATGCAGCTCCTGACAAGTCATGCCTCAGTAGGATCAAGTGGCAGCCGAAGCTTTTTGCTTGTTGACGTCCGTCGTAACGATTGGCGGGGCGGGACTGTAACCACGTCGATCAATCTACCAGCCGAGACGCTGTATCCTACACGACCTGCGGTGTATCAGCTGTGTAGGCAGGCGGGTGTCAAGACAATTATCTTCTACAGTGGTACGTGAACATCTATTCGCTGCTGAGCGTAAGTGCCTTCTTGCGAGACGGATTGGCTAACGGTTAACATGAACGTTGGATACGAGATAGGCAGCTTAGATGATCGCGGCATGCGGTGTGCGGGGTGGATGCAGGAGTACCTGAACGAGGTGGGAGATGCGAGCGTCACGGCAGCCATCTTGAAAGGCGGCATCGAGGAATGGGCAAAGAAGTACAAGGGCGAGATGATGGATGGGTACGACGAGAAGGTTTGGAACAAGGCATGATATCAGAGACCGTAGTAGATATCAGTTGTCAGTTCCATTTCGAGCTGACCTCTCCGTCTAAGCTCATGTCGTGACAAGCCCTTCCATTTGATATCTTCCAAAGGTGACGCGACCCAATTCCACATCCTTGTTTTGACCGCGAACGCCGTTTATATCACATCAGGAATCCTCTTGAAAAGCTCCGCGCCCGTCACGCCCGTCGATTTATCTGTGTTGGCGGTCGTCACCTCCGATACGTTCCAATGCTTCCAACATAACCACAGAATTCCCTCGAATGACCTGTATTTACCTGTCAGCATTGTCCGGCTTGCTTGTACGAGATGTCGGGCTATTCACGTACAACCATGCCAAGTTTAACCTTCTCCCCGCCGTCCTTTTCTTCGACCGCCTCATCGAGGACAATGTTCAAGAAAACCTGTCAACATCAGCGACCAGCACCAACCATCACAGCAACTGCAAGCGACTTACATCGTATCCGCGCAGTACCCCCAAGACTTTGCGACTGCCATTTAGCTGAACGAAGAGTCGCTTCTCCAGGTACTAAGAGTTGTCAGCAAACTCTGTTCCGTGGGTGGTGGGAGCCTCGTAGTTTGAGAGCACGCGTCACTCCGGGAAAGGGCACGCCGGAGACAGAACGTTACCTTTTTCAGCTCAGGCTGTGCCGGCGCCATCTTGAGCAGTTGATTCTTGCAAAACAGGGAGCAACTAAAGAGGAAGCTCTGTTGCGATCTTGGGATGCTAATATGGTCTTTGTGAAAAAGAGTCAATCACGTGGAGATAAGTGAAAGCGCCCCGCTATCTCAAATACTACTAACGCTTCGTGCCAATTCCGTATATGCAGAATCGTAGAAGAAAGACCCTCCCTCCCCAATCATCGCCCTCGCGCATCGCAAATCGCATGGTGACGAGAGATGTACAATGTTCCTTTGACTTCTTGGTCCTCTCAAAGTGGCTGATCGCCCGAGAATATCGACATGAGCACCTTCGGACCCAAACGCAAGGCCCGCGTGATCAAAACCGCCGATGATGCTTCCGAGGACAAGGCGCTCTCGGACAATGGGGGCAGCAGCATCGATGATGGTTAGTGCTTGGTGCTTGAAGGCTTGCGAGCTTTTGCTGATTGCGTCAAGGCTGATATGGATGTGTGTTAGAACCGACAAGACCAACTTTCGGCGCAAGAACGGGGAGAAAGCCGATTCGACGATCGGGCCTGCGCAACACCTTCAACCTAGATGACGGCGATGAGGAGGACAGCAATGACATTACAGAGGCCGACGACGAAGACCATGGCCCAGTAGTGGTTCGGCCGGCTGTCCGACGAGCAGGCTCTGCCAAGCAAAAGAAGAAGCTTCCAAAATCCATGTTATCCTTCGCAGGTGATCCAGAAAGTGCTGGAAGGGACGATGGCAAAGACGCGATGATGTCCAAGAAGACACCACTTGGGCAGTCGGCCGTCGAGAAAAGCGCGCTGAAACGAGGCATCTCTTCAAACGGCCTTTTCTCCCAATCTTTAGCCTTTCGCGACGACGATCAAAGACCGAAGTACAGCAAGGAGTTCTTGGAGGAGCTCCAGTCGTCAACACCAAACACACCTGGCGATATTTCCACGCTACACCTCGGCGATGGAGACGAGATGGAGTTGGACGCCTCTGAACTCGAGGGGGCGCTTGTTGTTGACAGTCCCAGCTCACGTTCGCCAAAGCCGCCGAGCACCCGTATCTTGACTGAGGCCGAAATTCGGGAGAAAAAGGAGCGACGAGTTCGGTTAGGGCAGGAGCAGGGGTTTCTGTCCATGGACGACGAGGAAGATGCTTTTGGACGGCCCAAAAAGGTTGAGACTCGACTCATCGCCGAAGACGAGGATCTCGGAGAAGGTTTTGATGAGTACGTCGAAGACGGCGGTCTGTCATTGGGCAAGCGTGCCGAGAAGGAGAGGCGAAAGCGGGATCGACGAAAAATGGCGGAACTCATCACAGCTGCCGAAGGTCACAGCTCAGACTCGTCCTCGGACAGTGAAGCTGAGCGAAGAATAGCGTACGAATCTGCGCAGACCAAAGCGGGCTTAGATGGCCTCAAGAAACCCAAGCAAGCCCCCACAGATGATCCCTCACACATGCCTCGAAGGATTGCTCCGATACCTACCTTGTCAGATTGCATGGCTCAATTTCAAAATACTCTTCGGGTTATGGAAGATGATCTGAAGGTGAAAACTGCCCGTTTGAATCAACTCAGAAAAGAGCAGGACGACATCGTGAAGCGGGAAGCCGAAGTACAAGCACTGCTTGACGAGACAGGGAAGAAATACCAAGAAGCAATGGGACGGAATACATCCGGTGCCAACGGAGTGACGAGTGCTGCGATTGCTGAAGCTGGCGCAAATTTTGCAGGTGATCGAGGGCTCGAGAGCTTAGGGACGACGCCGCAAAGGAAGAATGAGGAGATGGATATTCTTTGACAGGCAGGACGACTCGAACTACCAAACATTGTGAGGACGACAAACCAGCTGATTATGCACCTCGAGAAGCTACAGCAAAGGGAAGCCAAATAAGTTTAGAATCTAGCCGCGAAGCCACTTCCAATGAAAGCCATCGGTCAAGGACTCATCTCGGTGTCTAGTATTATGTGCTCCGTAATGTCTACTGACTCTTGGTAAAACTTGGAATTTCAGAACCACTCAGACGTAGATGATGTATATGTTCGAGTGGCGACTCGTGTGCATGTACGTACAGCTTGATATCAACTCGAGGTAAAGTAGTCTTCGGTTCGCCATGGCTCCGCTTCCCGCCATCAAAGTCCCCAGCCGCCCGGGGGGGAGGCATCATTGGCCAATGGGACGGGTGGGTTTGCTTGGACCTTGATCGAAGGGGCTAGAACTTGTCGGCAGCTCGTCCGCCTTTTCTACCCCACCATTCCTTTGCTAACTACTTGAAGTGCCTGCCGTGTTTGCTTCAGCAGCTTCTACCCATTTTAAAAGTTCACCCACTGTAATTCCTCCTTGTCAGTCCGCACACTCCGAGCTTAGATCCAGCACCTACCTCGAAGCTCATACGGCGAACTTTACTTCCTCTAGTCACCTATCATGGCTTCTGCAGACGAGCTCAAAGCTCTAGGCAACAAGGATATTGCCGAGAAGAACTTTGATGCCGCCATGTACGTATTCTACGTCGACTGGATCCTGGGTTGCCGTCTACACAAGGTCTTCCTCTAACTTGTTTCGCTTTCGCAGTGATCACTTCACGCAGGCCATCGAACTGCAGCCTGAAAACCACATTCTCTACAGCAATCGATCTGCCGCCTACGCTTCCAAGAAAGAATGGGACAACGCCCTCAAGGATGCCGAAAAGACAACCGAGATCAAACCAGACTGGGCAAAGGGCTGGGGCCGAAAGGGTGCTGCACTGCACGGAAAGGGCGATTTGCTTGGAGCCAGTGAGGCTTACGAAGAAGGACTCAAACACGATGCCAACAATGCACAGCTGAAGAGTGGCATGGCATCTGTGGAGAAGGCTTTGCAACAAGAATCTGGTGAGGATCATTTCTCTATTTTGCGTCTACCCCGGCCAAGAACTGACTCAAGTGTCGTCTAGGTGGACTCGGCTCTGACCCAATGGGTGGGATCGGCAAGATGTTCAGTGATCCTGGACTCATCCAGAAGCTTGCTTCCAACCCGAAGACAAGCTCCTACCTCGCCGACCCTACCTTCATGGCAAAGCTGCAGCAAATCCAACAAAACCCGCAAAATGCCCAGGATATTTTTAGCGATCCACGCATGATCCAGGTTCTAGGCGTTATGATGGGCGTGGAGATGGACGTCAGGGACTCCGACCCTCGAGAGGATACGCCAATGACCGATATTCCGTCCGAACGCAACAAGTCCGAGCCCGTCAAGAAAGCACCTGAGCCGGAGCCGGAACCGGAAGAGCTTGATGAGGAAGCTCTCGACAAGAAGCGAAAGAAAGAAGAGGCCGATAAGGAAAAGGCGCAGGGTACCGACTGCTACAAGAAGCGCAAGTTTGACGAGGCCATCGAGCACTACAACAAAGCCTGGGAGACGTTCCCAGATATAACATACCTCAACAACCTAGGCGCTGCGTACTTCGAGAAGGGCGACTACGACAAGTGCATTGAGGCTTGCTCCAAGGCTGTGGATGAAGGTCGAATTATTTATGCTGACTTCAAGGTCATGGCCAAGAGCTACGCCCGAATCGGAACAGCCTATGAACGTAAGGGCGACATTGCTCTCGCTGTCGAGAACTACAACCGCTCTTTAACGGAGCATCGGACTCCTGAGGTCCTGAACAAGCTACGATCGGCAGAGAGAGCCAAGGTGGAGGCTTCCAAGACGGCTTATATTGACCCTGTCAAGGCGGAGGAAGCGCGTGAAGAGGGCAATAAAAAGTTCAAGGAGAACGACTATCCCGGTGCTGTTGCGGCTTACTCGGAGATGGTCAAACGGGCCCCGGACGATGCACGCGGCTATAGTAACCGAGCAGCCGCGTTCATCAAACTGTTCGAGTTTCCCAGCGCTTTAGAGGACTGTGACCTGGCCATCAAGCGGGACTCAAAGTTCATCCGCGCGTACATCCGCAAGGCTCAGGCCTACTTTGGCATGAGGAAGTACTCAGAGTGCGTGGATGCTTGCACGGCAGCGCAAGAGGTTGATGCGGAGCACCACAATGGCGCAAATGCTCGAGAAATCGAGCAGCAACAACAGAAAGCGCTAGGCGCCATGTACTCGGCGCGGGACAATGAGACGGAGGAGCAAACTCGTGAGAGACTGATGAAGGATCCCGACGTAAGTGGTTCTGTGATGCCCATCTCGGATGTCTGACGGATGGCTAATGAAAAGTCTAGATCATGAGCATTATGCAGGACCCTGTCATGCAGTCGATACTCCAACAGGCGCAGTCGGACCCCATGGCCCTGCAGGAGCATATGAGGAACCCCAACGTTCGGTCTAAGATCCAGAAGTTGATGGCTGCCGGTGTCATTCGCGTCGGCCGATAACGGTGGATCGGGTAACGGTTGGCCGGCTTGTACATGTACGCACGGTGTTGAAAAGATTTCATAGGATGACGAAGGCATTCAGAGAAGACTACGAGCTCTCTCTATGGATCTTTTGTTCCTTCCAAGTTAGAGTCGTGATGTCAAAGATGTCAATGCTTAGCTGATGTCAAGTAGTACGGGGTAGCAAGAAGGTCAGCTCTATAAGCACTGGCTACTATTACTAGTCTCCGAGCATTGCAGAAGCTGGGTGGTGATGAACACTATCTGATATACTGATTCCAAGTGTAAACATATCTAGCCTGTAAATGGGCCTTCAACTTATCGAGAAATTGACTGTTGCGACAATGGAGGAATTGACGGTGTAGAGTGAACCTGAGTTTCCAGTAATCAGTCGGCGCTAATGCTGTGGCTGCGCGTGGTGGCTTGCGCAGGATTACAGTTCCGACTCGTCGCCCATTCTAGCTTCTCCCCTGCCTACCGTTCTCACCTTTTGGTTTCTACCCCGTAAGGCGACGGAAACTATTCTCGGCCAATATGAAGCAGACCCGGTCGATTCTCGCTCATAGCTGAAGCTGGTCAACAAAATGGGCGGCGATGGGGATGTTGCCGACCATGGTGGTGCGTCTTTGCCACGTATCCCCCTTCTACTTCGCGCTGACAGGGTCTCTAACCTTGCGCTTACAGACAACTCCTGGGCATCGGCATCGACACGCCTGCTCCTCGAAGAACTACGACGCAGAGCGGACAATGGCGAAAAACCGCAATGCGGCTCTCGACCGTCAGGCTGGTACGACACGCCGGCGCATGTGTTTGCGCTGTTCCTCATCCTGGTGCTGAGCACATTAGGTACGGCACCGTATGAAACTCATTTCTCCATTGTTTGTTTTACTCACACGTCTCCTTGCTACAGCTTGCGGATTTCCCTTATTATCACGACGCGCTACCACAGGAAGGAAACAGACGTCCATCATCTTCTATTGTCAACATGTCGGCACCGGCGTCCTTCTGGCCACGGCCTTCGTTCATCTTCTCCCGACTGCGTTTCTTTCGCTGACGGATCCGTGCTTGCCCTACTTCTTCAGTAAGGGCTATACGCCGCTCCCCGGGTTGATCGCCATGGTATCCGCCATTGTCGTCGTCGGCGTGGAATCGTACCTGACGGCCCGGGGCGCGGGACACTCGCACTCCCATGCCCATGGCTTCTTTGACCACGATGAGGATAACGCACACTTCGACCATGTGCCTCTGCAAGATGTTGGTGGACTGGCGGGACGAAGGTCGGGGACACGGCGGCCGGAGGATCTAGCGTTCCATGATGCAGAGGCCTCCGAGGGCCTGGTGGCAGGTGTATCTCCGCTGCCAGAGTCGGTACCCGCTATCAACCATCCTAAACGAAAGTCCCTGGGTCACGAATCCAACGACGGAGATTCCGATCTAGACCTCGACGTGGACGAGCTCGACCCCTCCCCCGAGAACAGCAATCCCGACTCGCAGTGGTCATCGGTGAAGCGAAACCGGCGAGAATCCGCAAGTCAGGCAGCGGTACAAACGCCAGAGGAAGCGAAGCGACAGCTCCTCCAATGTCTACTACTAGAAGCAGGCATCCTTTTTCACAGCGTTTTTATCGGCATGGCCATCTCCGTGGCCACAGGACCAGCGTTTGTGGTATTTCTCGTCGCCATCAGCTTCCACCAGTCGTTCGAGGGTCTAGCATTGGGCAGTCGCATCGCCGCCGTTCCGTTCCCCAAGAGCTCCATGCGGCCGTGGCTCATGGTGCTGGCGTACGGGCTTACAACGCCCATCGGCCAGGCCATTGGTCTGGTCGTGCACAAGATGTACGATCCCGCGTCGATGGGAGGTCTTCTCGTCGTGGGCTTTATGAATGCCGTCTCGTCGGGACTCTTGCTCTACGCGGGACTGGTTCAGCTTCTGGCGGAGGATTTTCTCACGGAGAAGAGCTATCGCGTGCTCAAGGGGAAGAAACGTCTCCATGCGTACTTGGCCGTCGTCGGGGGTGCGGTGCTCATGGCCCTGGTGGGGGCTTTTGCTTAGATGTGATACATAAAGCGTGCTATCTTTGAATTGTACAATTGATCGACTTGAATTGTGTTATTTACAGGGTCCTGACGTACTTGAGGCCAATGCGCACAGATGCTCTGGCATGATGTTCGGCGTCATATTCCCCTAGAAGATGGTAGAGTAGCCCCATCCAGTTGTTGCGCAGCCAGGACAGGGCAAAGTCATCAAGGGCACCATGCTACACAAGCACTCGTCTTGATAATTTGTAGAGATTGCAATAGGGTAAAACTATAGCGTGGTATATGTTACTGCAGCCCCAAATCCGATGACGCGTGCTTATATGCAGTATATATACAATCATCTGGCAATCAGCCAAAGATTGGGATATCAAAACCAGTAGCCCGTACTTTGCTCCAAAAATCAAGTAGAATCCGTCTGAGATTTAGCTTGCACGACCAATATATCGGCACGTACTCCTCCTGCAACGAAATGACCCGCCATGACGCCCAAACAGCTTCGCAGATCCTCCCTCGATTTGTGTGTGATCTTGCCTTCATCCAACTGTGCAGCTGCCTCTCGACCAAGCACGACAAGTCGGGGCCCTGCCTTTGCTTTGGATAGATCCGACTTGGTCTCAGAGAGGGCGTGGCGTAGGAGCTCTTCCACAGTGACCTGCCCCTGCAAAGAATCAAATTTGACCCGCGTTCTCATCTCTTGAGTCATCTGGGAAGAAGCGGCGTCATAAGGATCGGGAGAGGTCGATGACGCTTCCGGAGAAGAGCTTCGGACGCGAAGGATGGTAGCCGTAGCCTTTGATGTTTCGCAAAGCTGCAAGACGAGTCGAAGCGCCAGCCTGTCGTCTTTCTGTCCCTGGTAGACTAGGAAAATGTGGTATGGTTTGTTCGTCAGGGGGGCGATCGGCACATCGTCACGCAACACACCAAACGAATACGCTCTCGTTAGCTTGCCACGATCACTACCCTTGCCCTTGCCCTCCGACTCAGCATCGTTTCGAGAGAAGAAGACAGCGACGTTTTGCCCCTTGGACTCGAACACAGCCTTGACAAATGTACGGTAGGGCGAGCCCATCTTTTCATCGACGGACACAGACGACAAGATTTGAGAGTCGCCCATGGTGCCTGTCTCGCTCCAAGGTACTAAAACCAGGTCCGAGGACATGTTGGCGGACTTTGTTGCCAGCGCTTCGGCAAAGCGCTCCTCGGGCATGACGGCCACTTCCCCAGACGCCGCGAGGTTGTGTAAGCGTCCGACAGTGCGGAACGTGTTGACGACCGGGTCGTGACGACTATAGTCTTGCACTTGAGACACAGTCATGACAGATGAATCACGATCTGTCAACTGAAGCAATCGGATGCCGTGTGCCCACACATTCTTTCCCTGGGTTTGCGAGCCGGGCATCTCGGAGTTGACATCTTCGCCATCGCTATCGGTGGGCGACGGACGCTGCCTATCAGACGCTGATGGGTCGCCAAACAAGGACAACAGGTGCAAAAGAGACGGCATGTTATCCAGTCTCAGATACACGAGGAGTCGTTCGATCTTCTTGGTTGCAGGCTCCTTCTTATTGGAGACCTCGCTGCCTGAAGGTGACAACCGTGAACCAGTGTCCCAGTCAATTTCCCCTCGTTTCCACGCGGCCAGCTTGTTCTGGTACGACGGGGGATAGAGCACAGAGACCATGGGCGTTGTGGCGAAAGTGGTCAAGAGGGCCATGACGACAAAGATGGTAAAAGTTCGTGTGCTCAAGATGTTGGCCTGCAAACCTATGTTCTGTCGGCTGGTCAATACTTTTCCGTTCCAACCATCCAAACGACGGGCAAGCGGGAAGCTCGACTTACCAACACGATCAATTCGACCAGACCTTTGCAGCTCATGAGAGCCCCGATGGTAAACGACTCTCGCCATACCAGTCCGCTGAAGCGGGCGGCAAGTGAAGCACCGATGATCTTGGTGAGGAGGGCAACAAATGTCGTGGCAAACACATAACCCCACGTAGTGCCAGTGTTCAACAGGCCGAGATTTGTGTTTAGCCCGGAGAGGGTAAAGTAGAGCGGCAAGAAAATGGCGCCGATCAAGTCTTCAAGCTTCTCTGTAACGCGAATGTTGAACCTCTCCTCTCGTGGCAATATCAGCCCGACCATAAACCCCCCGAAGATGGGATGGACACCAATGATGCCTGTGAAGAAGGCGGAAGCTAGAGCAATGAGTAATATCAGGGAAATGATGCTCTGAGAGGGCCCATTCTCGATGCTGCCAGTTCGACGCAGGAGCCAGACGAGAGCTGGTTTGACCAGATAAAGTAGGACTACCATGAAGCCAGCGCAGCATAGCAAAATGTATAGAGCAGTGATTCCGGATCCTGCGTTGACAAGGGCGACGCAAAGGGCGAGTAGAATCCATCCTGAGGCCTAAGTTAACTTTGCATAGATTTGCTTCAACAATGGTGGTGACTTACCAACTACGTCATTTGCGACACCAGCAGACAAGGTAACTACACCTACAGGCGTGTCAAGAAGCTTGAGCTCTGTCAAAATTCGACAGAGAACAGGAAATGCCTGAAGGAGGAGTCAGCTTTTCTGATCGGCAATTTCTTGAAGCAGGGGTATTCCTACAGTAATAGCAATGGCGATGCCAATGAAGAGCATATAAACGCTGAATTTGATAGGCACAAGAGTCTCGTCGTTGCGAAACGCATTGTAGACGCCCCAAGCCAGTCCGCAGCCGATGCCAAAGGGTAAGGCGAGGCCGGCAAAGGCGACGGAGGTGGCAACGCGCCAATTGCTCACGAGGAAGCGAACATCAACTTCGAGGCCGATGAGGAACAGATAAAGGATCAAGCCCAAGTTTGCGACGACGGACAAGTTGGGCAAGGATTCTTGGGGGAAGATGGCATTGCGAAAACCGGGGATACGCCCCATGACAGAGGGACCGAGTATAATACCGCCAACAACCTCAGCAATGACACGAGGCTGTCGAATCTTGGAGAGAGGCCAGTGCAGAAGGTGGCAGATGATGATGATCAAACCAGCCTACGGGACGCTGGCGTCAGCGAATTTGCAACGAGAACGAAAGGCGCGAGACCAACCTGGATGATGAACATGGTAATAGGATCCTTCTTGTTGTACTCGGAGGGGTTGGCACCGTCGAGGATACCGCCCTGCGAGGCTACACGAGTGCCATTCGTTGCAGTAGCTGTCGCCGCGGACATGGTGTTGGTCGCCGCCGAGACGACAGAGGAGACGGACGACATGGTGCGTTGTGATGTGCCTGCGACGGCTTATATCACGACCTTGGGCGAAACGATCAATGTACAAGAGGAGAAGGCCAACACCATGGCCCCGAGGCGAATTCGGTTCGATGGGAGACGACGTGGATAGCTTGAGGACGGAAAAGTCACCAGGACCATGGGATGGGAGCGCAATGCGGTATGAATGTTTTGGAACAGGAAGTGTTCTATTTTGGATCTGTCGAAGGCTATTGTGTCCTGACGTCGTCGTCGCAGGGCCGTTGAGTCCACCGTTGTGCGCCCACACCCGCGGCGGGGTGCCAAGCTGTCGGTCCCTGGTATCTGTACCTCCGCGTATGTGCCTACCTGGTTGCGGGGGCAGGTCATTACTTGTACTGGAAAGCTAGCATCCTCCAGCGCCCCCCTAAGCTGTCAGCAGCGCACTTGGCATAAGCAGACAGCAGGGGATAGAGCTGCCCTCGTGCGCGAGATAGAAGCAACTAAGCTTGTCAATATCGGTGTCGAGTCCCCATTGACCTGCAGCGCTAGAGCAGGCCTAGCTCGGACTCTAATCTAGCCCTCTGGCTATTGGTTGCCCGATTGCAGGTTGCTCATGTATCACAAGTATGTGCGTAGAGTCGTATCGTCCCATGTGACAGAGGCCCCGGACAAAGGAGGGCTGGTCTGGAACTTGCATGCGGCCATGCGGCGTTGGCAAGCGGAGGCATGCGGCAGTTGGATCATCACGAAACAAGGTTTGGTGGGGCCCGAGCCCTCCATGGCTGAAGAGCTGGGGGGTGGAGAAGTATGTTTAAAGGTCAATCCCCCAAGGAAACAGGCGGTGGGTGTACTTGTCGTACTGATAGCATCCCCCCATACCTACGTGTATGCCCTTGTATTGATGCAATGACTCGTCGTCAGGCCTGCTCAACTTTGCCTACCCGGGATTCATCACACGTGTTGGCTGTAGTTTCGTTTCGTTTCGGATTTTTGCTTTCTTATTTTGCGTCAATTGTTACCAACTCGCTTACAAGCGACGAGGAAGTACAGAGCAGACGGCAAGATTGCGCTAGGAAATGGGCAAAAGCCGGGCCAAGCGTGCTGTGGAGGCATGGCCAGCAATCGCCGGCTGCTAGTGGCGCCTCGCATCAAGTCAAGCATATAACTTGGGCTCGCCCAGGCCAGCAATCCCTAGCTCCTATCGAAGCACATGCGCACATGCAGACGGAAGATTCAGTATCATGCAGGGGCCCCCCGGTCTCTGACTGTCCAAGCAAGCGGGAAGCAACATCTGCTAACCGTCGCCCTAGTCGGCTGTGGCCGCTCACTAATGCCGTGACCCAATCAATGGCATATGTTGCTGTCTGCTACTTTTGCCAGGCCCGCTCACTCTTGTGATCGACATCTATATTGCTTGAATCTACATCGCGTACCGAGCCTTGAATAATCACTCCGCGTGTTCCCTGATGCATTTCCGATCTTAGCCTGTAACCTCACATGTCTGTAATACATGTACATGTAAGCATGTAGCAGCTCGTCGTCGACCAGAGCATGGCCTTGTGCCGTATCTTTGGATCCTGGGCTCGAATATCTCGGAATTTTTGACATAGCATCACTTGCATCGTTCGCAGGAATATGAAACGGCAGCCCAAACGGCGCCTCGTACGTGACAGAGCCCATCAAGTCGACCGTATAATGGCTTCTTCCTTGTACATGTATGTATAGCAAACCAAGTGAAGTAGACCTCTCCCGTCAATTTACAGCAATTGAGTGGTTGAGTGACTTAGCCGGATCAACTCATACCTGGATTCACCCGGCCACGAGACGTCTATAAATTGAATCCAATTGCCAACGCAAGCTTCTTTCAACCTTTACCTCCTCCCAACATTGATCTCTCTCGCACCCTGAAGCTTTCGACAAAGCTCCTGGTTTCCTCAGACAGCTTGAGGCATCTCTTGTCTCTCTCTGTCTCTCTCTCTCTCTTTCTCTCTCTCTCATTCTTCTGAAGATTACCTCGTACTCACGGCAAGTACCTAAACATCGCAACTACCGACAAGACTTCACGTTGACCACTTACCTCAAAGGAAAAGCAACGATCGGACAGAAACTCAGCTCCAACTGCGAGTCCCGGCCTGCCTAGCCCATCGAAACTCCAGAAGCTGATCTTTGTCTAGACTCTCTGCTCTTCATACAGCCTCGGGCCTGGCGCAACCCTTCCACCTTGAACGACATTCTCTGTTCGTTGGCCTAAGACTGCCATCCACCATGGCCTCGACAATCCAGTGGCCTGCCTTTTACCCACCGTGCGCTCATAAGTCGCCGGAAGACAGAGCGTTGTGGAGACGCCTCAGAAGCGTTTATGAGAGATACAACAAATCGTGGGATGACCGTTCGAGGGCAGAATGGTTTCGGATTATCCCTCGAGCTACTCTGGCCCCAACCACCATCAGGAAGGTGACAAATCATATGATTGCGAAGATGCTCGACCGGGAAAATGCAACCTGGGCGCATTTCGTTGTGCTCCGAGTCATATTCAAAGATGATCTCTTCAGCAGCAAAAAGACCATGAAATTCTTCACAGACAAGTATCCAAACGCAAATTTCAGGTCGTTCTCCTTGTATCATGTCGACAAAAGGAACGAGATTGCTCATCACGCAGAGCTAGTGAGCGACGATGAGAGAGCTATCTCTGTCGACGAGAGCTTCAGGGGACCCGCGAAGGATGTTCAGGGACGAAACCGAGACAATGCTCCACAGGGCTTGTCCGTCTTTGCAACGAAGAAGAGCGACAGTACCAGCGCTAACAAAAAGACGGCAACAAGATGGGATACTTCCGCGCGTTCAAATGCCCATGGCTCGAAAAGACGACGAACAGGGGACAGGAGTGTCTCGACGGAGATCAGCAGAGCACAGAGTGACATTACCAGCCCGGACACATTCGTCTCTGCTCCAAGCCACCCGCCTGAGGATATCAAGGTAGAGATGTCACCATCTGAAGCATATGCCACGACGAATCGTGAGGATTTGAATCGTCAAGATGTCCATGACAAGCGCAATGAGACAAACAGATTCTCTGGGACAGGACTAAGACTCGAAAACCCCGTTCAAGAAATTCATGAGGCACTTGCGCGACAGAATGAGGCACTTGCGAGACAGAATGAGTACATCCAGGCTCTGATGAAGGGCCTAACAGAGCAGAACAAGCAAATCAATTTGCTGGAGGCGCGTGTCAAAAAATGGGAGTTGATATTTCAGACACTGGGGGAAAGCTCGGCGAAGATAGGTCGCGATGTCGATTCTGCTGCAATGGAGTAGGATACAGCGGGTGGCTCGAAGGAGGATGAGGCGCGCAAATGTATGCTATCTGAAATCATGGCTATGAGAAGTTGGGACGCGTTGCAGCGACGGGCAGGAATTAATGTCGATGTCGGGCAGTTGCTGATCAGGAATAAGTTATGACGAGTTGAGACTCAGGGGCACATTGCAAAGCTTTGCTAGGGAAAGTCTATGGCTGGGCTGTTTTCGGTGGCTGTTGCTTGACAGAAAATCCATTTGCTATTAAATAATTTCAATTAAATGCACTGACGAGACGATCCAGTGAGGTGATTGATTGCTCTTACCGGCGGCGTCATTGATTGAAGCTTATCGCTATGTAATACCGGTGGGTACAGGCTATCAATACCAGTTGTCTTTAAGCGATGCCCAGAAAGCTTTGCACTTATACATCAATTAGCTCAAGATAACTTTTAGTAACAGACCATTTCGCAACGGTAGTCGAGAGGCTGAGATGACGGGGTTGCTCGGCCTTTCATCGTGTGTATCGGCCAGCGATCCATGATGGCTGCCGTAGCTCACCGGTAGTACATGTTGCTGCGCTGACAAGTCGATGCTGTCGCCCGTCATTGCCAGCAATTCCACTGGCCATCTCTAGCCGGCTTGCGCCGCGTCGCCTGCGTGTACCGATGTGAAACCAAGCAAGCGACGAATCCTTCTGGTAGGTTTGGTCGCGAGTGGAGTGTATATTCGGCGGCTAGATATGGAGCCCAGTTACGCCTCTTACATAATGTTCTATCCGGGTTCCAATCTTCCGTCCGTCAAGCCCCAGTCCAACCCCCTCTCGTAGCCCAGACACGTGCTGCCCAGAAGAGGAAATAGTGTGCGTCTTCCCCAGTTTCGTCTTGTTGGACCGCCGTCGTTGGTTCGTAATTTGCCCTCCTTTCTACACGGCCATATTCCGTTTATCCGTGGACGCGGAAACCCAAAAAATGGATAGGTGACGCAACAGGGACGTCGACTGTCCTCGTATTAAACTGTACCACCGCCCTTCTCCATTCTCCAGTAGAGGCCCATCGTCAAGACCACGCACTAAACGTCTTACCATGGTCCGTACTTGATTGGGCTAGAAGCGGCGCATAATTCTGCAGACCGAGGTGTTGACTCTTCACCTCTATAGAGGACTTGTCTTTGCCGACGCTTTCACTCCGGCGTAAGCGACAAGGGGACGCGAGCAGACGCGTGATACAATTGCCCCAGCCTCTGACCATAACCCCCGTCATCAAGATGGACCAGCACGATCAACAGGACAACGAGACCGTTGTTGACGCTCACAATGGCCATAATGAAAGCCAAGCCGCGGTCAAGTCTGCGACTGAGGAAATTCAACAGGTTTCCTCCAAGCGTCAATCGCTCTCCGACATCTTCACCATCGTATGTCTCTGATGTCCTCCCCTTGATACAGGAAATAGGCCTTTCACCCCCTGAGAGCGACTCGGCTGACCGTCACATGCAGTTTTGCTCCGGATTTGCCCTGATCTCGGATGGCTACCAGAACAATCTCATGACCATGTCCAATGTGCTTTTCCGCAAGGAGTATCCAAACGAGTATACCTCCGACGTGAGCACCCGCGTCTCCAACGCCCTCCTCGTCGGCGAGATTCTGGGCCAAATCGTCGTGGGCTTGACGTGCGACTACATGGGCCGCAAGGTCGCCATCATCATGACCACGCTGCTCATCGTATTCGGCGGTATTCTGGCCACGGCGTCGCATGGCGTCACCATCGACGGCATGTTCTGGATGCTGACCGTGTCGAGGGGCATAGTAGGCTTTGGAGCTGGTGCGTCTCCCCCCCTTGCCCCTTGCGTACAATTACGAGGGTGCAAGTGACGATGCTGACTTGTGAACCTCCTTCAAGGCGGCGAATATCCCGCAGCTAGCACATCTACATCGGAAGCCGCCAACGAACATACCCCCAAACACCGCGGGCCCATCTTCATCCTCGTCACCAACCTGCCCTTGTCGTTCGGCGGTCCTCTTGCCGTCTCTGTCTTCCTCATCGTCCTCTCCGCTGCTGGCGAAAACCATCTTTCGACTGTTTGGCGCGTCTGCTTTGGCATCGGCGTCGCTTTGCCCCTGAGCGTCTTCTACTTCCGTCTCAAGATGCTCAATTCCAAGCTCTACCGTCGCGGTGCTATCAAACGACACGTACCGTACGGCCTCGTCGTGCGCTACTACTGGCGTTCTCTCATCGGGACCTGCGGCGCCTGGTTCCTCTACGACTTCGTCACGTTTCCCAATGGCGTCTTCTCCGGTACCATCATCTCCAGCGTCGTCAGCAAGTCGGGAAACACGCTTCGCAGCACCGCCGAATGGCAGCTTCTGCTTGGTGCAATCGCTCTACCTGGTGTTTTCCTCGGCGCGTTTCTGTGTGATCGCCTGGGCCGCAAGAACGTCATGATGCTGGGCTTCTCGGGCTACCTGGTCTTCGGGCTGATCATCGGCTGCGCCTATAACCAAATCACTGGCATCATTCCTCTCTTTGTCATCTTCTACGGGCTCATGCAAAGCTCAGGTAACCTCGGCCCTGGGGATATGCTCGGCCTCATTTCGTCCGAGAGCTATGCCACGAGCGTCCGCGGCACCTGCTACGGTCTCTCTGCCGCGGTGGGCAAAGCCGGCGCCGCCATTGGCACGCAGGCGTTCACCCCTATCCAGGATCGCTTCGGCAAGCGGTGGACTTTTATCGTCGCAGCTATTTGTGGAGTGGTCGGTGTGCTGGTCACATGGTTCTTCGTGCCGAACATCACGGGCGAGAACTTGGCCAAGCAGGATGAAAGGTTCAGAGCGTATTTGCTGGAGAACGGGTGGAACGGTGAGATGGGTGAGGACGATCTGCAAGGCCTGGCGGAAGATGTGCGGGAAGACATCCTTGAGACCAATACGAATGAACAACATGTCAAGGTAGCATCATGATGAAGTGACCTCATGATAGACTTTCGATACAAAATTCTCTTTCACCATCTTTCTCGACCCAGGCTCATAATATTTGATGTCACTTGACCGCGCGGGTGAAGAAAGTATGTTCACTGGGCCATAGCCCGTTCGAACCCTTATATCCAACGCGGTGAACATCGATTTTAGCAAGCATAACCAACCAAGGCGACAAAGGAACAAGCAGAACATTCAGACAAACCTTCGAGCAACTGTTCGATTGTTCTGGAATAAAGATGCACGAACGACGCATTGGTTCCTTTCGTCTCGACTTTTTGGGCGTTCATCGCTCATTTGCCGAAGACTTACTCGTTCGCGAAGCATTCTGGAAGCTTTTTCGGGACAAACACAAACCAGTTCATGCTCTCCAAGAGCTGTTCAGCCAACATCAACGAGTTGGAACAAGGGGTTTCGGGCCCTTCCTTACGCTTATAAATATGTCGCCGTTGCGCCTGTCAGATTTCTTTGCTTTGGTGTGTGTGGCCATCGACAACTACACTACAAAGAAGGATACGCAGCATCATGCCTTTCTGGAATGAACCTAAGCCTAAGCCGACAGGCCCAAAAAGGTACTTTGCCGTCGACCGATTCATGTTGAGGGCCAGAGAAACGCGCACAGAGGATGAAGCCCTTGAACCTAGGAATCTAGGCATCAGGGCAGTAGGCGAAGGAGAAAACACAGCACGTAGTTTCGTCCGCAGACCATTGACGACGGGAAGGGAGAAAAAGGAGGACAAGGGTAAGGAAGAGGTAAGAAAAGGGAAGAAGAGTGAAAAGAAGAAGAAGAAGGGAAAAGCGAGGAGGAGTGAAAGGAAATCTGGAGGTCGGCGTTCTAAATCACGCCGTTCCAGGTCTATCTCATCCAGCTCTGAGGAATCGTGCTCTGAGGAATCGAGATCTGGAGCAGCTGATCGAAGAGCATCCAGTCAGAGAGCAGGCAGTCAGAGAGCAATCTCTCACGGAGCACAACGCCAAGCATCCAGTCAGAGAGCAGGCGACCAGAGAGCAATCTCATACGGAGCACAAAGCCAAGCATCATTCAGTCCCATGGGAGCTGCTCCGCAAATGTCGTCTTCCCAACGATCGGTTTCCCGGACGCCATCCAGCCAGGCAGCATACGATCAGAGAGCAATGTGTCGCGGAGCACGAAGCCAAGCATCATTCAGTCCCGTGAGAGCTGCTCCGCAAATGTCATCTTCCCGACGCTCGGGTTCCCAGGCGCCATCTCCCTCGCAAACGCCCCAAGCACAAATGGTTCCATATAACGGGCCATACCAAGGAGCACCAGCATATGCAACATCTGCTGGGGGACGTCCTCGTGGAAGACTGGCTATCAGAGAAACTATCTACGAAGAAACGATCGCCAGCAGCCCAATCTACGCTGGAACATTCCGAAACGAACAGAATGATTATATTTACGGGGGACCGCCTCCGCCACCTTCAAGGGCACAGCCTGTTCCGCAACCAAGCTACAATGCGGAGTCGAGGTATGCGAGGTCCAATAACGAACGAGTAATGAGATGGAAAGATCATTGATGGAATGAGCAGATGACCTCGCAGGTCGTTGGTACATTTGTGATTCCAGAATCAATTTCGGTTGCAGTCGGGTTGGTTGGCCATAGTTGTTTGTTACAAAGCTCTCTTGTGCGTTAGATCTATTGTGCAGTCCGCTCTCGTGTATACATGTTCTTTGTGACGGACCTGGCTTGCCCATAGCTGAAACTACGTGATCGAAGCCACAAGAAATGTGCTCTAGGTATGTCCAAATACCTCGTCTCATAGTAAAACACTACATCTTGTGATAAAAAAAGCAAAAGACTAAGCACAGCGTGCCCATGTCCGTAGATCACCTGGAACGTCGCAATCCGTTTTGGTTAGTCACCGATTCATGTTACATGTATGATGCAAGCTGCGCCATCTGATGATTGATGAGTGCCGGTACAAGCATCTACAGCACTGCAGAATAGACGTTCGCTCTGGCATGGTTCGGAACATGCTACCAACAGGAAAACTACCGAATCTGTACAGGCTTTGTGGGTGGAAGTATAGATTCGGAGGGCAGAAGAGGGTCGGTGCTTCTTTGTTCAGGGTTATATGCTGAACAACAGTGAGCACAAGCTCGCAAGGTGCTTTGAGGATTGTCCGTGTACTTGCCCGCCCTTTTCCTGTATTCTTTGCTGTTACCAAATATGGAGCAACATTTGTTGCAACAAATAAAGCACGATTCCGCAGTCAAAGCGCACCATGACACAAGTTTTTGCAGACCCGGGTGCGCTCAACAATGAATCCTTTACCGTTGGTACGTATTTTTGCTCACCAAAGGGCGTAAAAGCAAACAACATTAACAAAGAGGCTGCAGTGATCTCTTTTTTTTAGAACTTGTAACACAAAAGACGGCTTCACTGCTCGGAATCCGCCAATCACGAGCACAAACATCGATGACGTGGCGTCACCTGATAGTTATAAATACATTGCCAGTCTCGAGCATGTAGTCATCGACCTTGATACTTCCCAAATTCCACCAAGCACCAGACATCAATGGGTTGCTTTTTTTCGTCGACATTTAACGGGTTCCAAGACATGTCTGACCAACCGACTTCGAGGCCACAGTAAATACTCTCACTTCCATGCCCGGTTTTCGGAAATCGCTGATGTGAAGTAGGGACCGCAGTGGCAAGCGGCATACAACTGCTGGAGGAGATGCCTCACGCCAAGCTGCAGCAGTATCCGAACCCGATACAGCGTCTCATAATCACCAGCCGCCTCGGTCGGTCCCTGCCAAGAGAGTGGATTCTCTCTTGAGAGATCAGGTATTTGAGCTTGGAACCGAGTCCCCCCCTCCGACGTTGAATGAGGCCAGCTGGAAGCCATCACCGGGTCCAAAGGACGATACTCATAAAGCAACTCCCTCGGGGCGGTTTGGCGAATGGGAGAGAGAGTCATTCCAGTACAAGCATAAAGATGGTGAGTCCTTTTTTGGCCTGTATATAACGATTTCTGTGTATGCGTGGACAATGCTAACTTGCCGTCTGGTCAAGGGATTGTCCCGCACAAGCTCAACCAATAGAGGAACAAAGGTGCTCTCTGTTATGTATTGGTTCTGAGTCAGAGGCTGGGAATATTCACTCACTGTTGTTAGCGATACGGACCACATGTAGCCAAAGCATTGAGGCAATGTCATGAGTCCACGATGTATATTCTTTTGAACCCAACAGCTTTCGCCTGTAGTTTATGCATGTTTTCCGAGGGACTCGTTCCTTCCATCATTGGGAAGATGCGAGTGAAACTAATCCGGGATTTGTCAGATAGGTTGCCGGCAAAATCAGGGATGTGAACGGAAGCGAAGGGCAGGCGCCAATGTTTCCCTGTATGCAATTATTGTATGCTTGCCTCAGGCAAGGATCTCTGGCAACCCTCGCTATAAAACAGCAGTTTGGTTACATGTACTGACTGAACCACCATCCTTGCATACAGGCATTGGATAGCCGGGAGCGTCAATGGAGCCAACGTTCGAAAACAGTCAGCACAATGCCGTCATCCGCGTTGCTTCCTATTATCGTTTCGATTTCGCAGTCGCTCTAATTTGGTCACCCTCAAGCGATCATGATTCGATTCGTTCCTCTCTTGCCAAGCCTTTCTCTTCAGCTGCTCTTGCACGAATTGGCATTTTAGAACGTCTTCCTATCGAGCTTCTCAGCATTATCTGCCTAGACTTGGACGTACGATCTTGCTTCAACTTCCGACAGACGAACCGTCGGGTACGACAAATTGTTTCTAGCCTGTATGAATATCGCATCCTAGTCAAGCATGGGCTGGAAAGTCTTTGGGCCGTGCTCCGAACAGGCATTTATCCCTACGTTACGATATCTGATCTCTACCGGGCACTCTGTACTCGCAGGTGCGACGTTTGTTCGGGCGAATTTGGCGGTTTTTTGTTCCTGCCGTCGGTTACCCGCTGCTGTTTCAACTGCATTATGACATCAAGTCAGCTAGGTCTGGTCACAGTTGCAGCTCTTGTCAAACGTTCAGGTATCCCTCGCCATAAGTTTCGTGGCCTCTTACCTGTATTGCGCACATTACCCGGAGCATACACAATGGAGCAGAAGAGTAGGAGGTCCAGAACTGCAATAGCGTCACGTGAACAGGCTTCTGTCGCTCTGTGCAGGCTTGGCCTGTCTACTGAGGCGGCAGCATCCGTCCTGTCCGGTATTCGCGAGACGCATATATGGAGGTTCATGGCTTCGACAACAGTGCCACTATTTGATCCGAAAACAGCTGAGACGCAACGTGGTGTTTGTTGCAAGGGCTGTCTGATTGCAGTCGAGGAAGCACTAGATGACGAGCCTGCGAGTTTATACAGACGCCGGGATCAAGTTTATTCAAAGGAAGGCTATATGAGCCATTTTCCGAAATGCCCGCAGTCCATGAGCCTGTGGAATAGTAGCAAAGGAGGTACTGTTAGCGTTGACGAACCCGAGTTCACGCGGCAATGTGGTGTCTTAGCCCATCTGTGGAACATGAACTAAATATGTGTTTAGCGTGGTTTCTGTATCGAATACAAACGTAATAAGATACATGTACCCAAATGATGTGTTTATCGAGTCGCTCGCCCATTATGTTATACCTGGGTGCCTGGCAACATGGCGCCACGGCGCATGCCGCTGCTGGTGGCCCCCTCGTCACTGGTGGCCCGCCGATCCATTCTACTGCATCTTCTTGAGCATGATTGGCAACCCCCAAGAAACCGTGCGCGCTTCACACCTGTACCCCATTTTCTGCTCTGTTAGCAGGACTCCTAACAACATTGAATACTTCCACATCATCTGTGTCGTTCAGTCATTATGTCCAGCACCACAATGGCATTTTGTATGCTTTCCATGGATTTTGATACATGTGGCGACTCTAACAGCTACTTCCGGATCCTTGCCAACACGACCGTCAAATATGTCATTATTGCTCCGGGAGCCATGGACGCCGAGTCGCTGGACGACATGCCATTAAACTTCATGAATTTACTTCCACCGTTACCATACGAGGATAGCACTTGGACTACAGCCACCATATCTCGCTCATCTGATGGCGAGCTGCTTTCATCCTTGTCGCGAATGCAACTCAAAGGTGTCACAAGCCATTGGCACCCTACCCTCGTCGACTTCCAGCGGCTAGAACGTATTGAAAGCCTTTCAGCTTTGACACAGGAGTGCAAGTGGCTTTCCTCAGAGCCACCTTACGACTCAAACACTACAATGATAGCGAAGATAGCCAGGTTTGAATGGGAAATCCAATATATTCAGCGTGAAACCGAAATCTATTCACGGCTTGAAGGAACTGGGATCGCACCGCGGTTCCTCGGTCATATTCAGGAGCAGGGTCGCATCATAGGCATTTTGCTAGAGAAGGTGATCGGCAGGCATGCAGGTATCGAGGACCTTCAGATATGTGGCTCTGCTCTCAAGCGTCTACATGGGTTAGGAATATCTCAGGGAGACTGCAATCGGTACAACTTCATCGTTGGCGTCGACGACAAAGTCACACTGATAGATTTTGAAGATGGTACAGTTGGTGCAAGCGAGGATGCAATGGAGTCTGAAACTGCCAGTCTCAGCAAAGAGCTTACGGAAGAAACTGGTCGAGGTGGTGGCTTCATGCCGATGTCGGCCGAGGAGATCTAATCTCATGTTGCGTGCTCATCAAAGGAGCATATCAGTACGTGCTATGCCGTGCAGCCTCAGGTCATGCTTTGTCAGAATTATGTAGTTGGGCATTCACAACGACTGCTCTGGGAACTATAAGCCCTTCTCTCAACACCAAAAATCAAGCTGCGATGTTTCATTACTTCATGATATTTTGGAGCGCTAAGTAGACATTGAGCTCTGCCGTCAACCCACATTGACACACACACGAACATAGTTGAACAAACATCTGCAGTGGATCAAATACTTTTTGTTAATTATCTGGAAGGATGATACTATCAAACATGGCCCCGTTCTTGTCCATATCCAGGTTGCCACGTATTAAAGACGTGGTCATGAGCCTGTTCACCTCAGCCATAAAGTCATCCATGCTGTTATTCTCCACCTGGTCATCCCTCGTGGTCATGTGCATCCTGGACATGATCTTGTCAAACATTCGCATCTCCTCTGCACTAAGTCCGAGCGCAGCTCTGTTGTCGTATAAGATATGAATGGCTTTCATCCTGCGACTGTCTTTCATTTGATTGGCGTGTACCATGCGAGTGGGGGCAGCGAGAGCAGCGCCCGTGAAGACGGAAAGAATGATGGCTAGGGCGCTGATTTTCATGTTGATGGTTGATGGTTGATTTGGCGTTTGATGTTTGATGGATGATGGTTGGCGGTTGATGGTTGATGGGAGCTCAAGTCAAGTTCTTGTAAGATTCAAGCTGTGGATAGATAGATGGTGCCGTGGTGATTTGATATGAAAGTGATGATCATGTGGTCAACATGGCAGGGGGTTCAAGGGAGCATCCCGTGTTCTTATATCCGTAGGTCAATGACCTCCCTTGTGTCGTGTACTGTACGTGAAAGTCGGAGGCGGATAGTTTCTACGAGGTTGTTAAAGTATGCATGGTGGCGTAATTGCCTCAGAAGAGAGACACGGGAGCGTCTGAAATTTGAAACACGGATAGGCACTCGACGACGGACGATGGAATGCTTCGAAGCTATGTAACCCGCAGCATCATGACGCAACAGTGCAAGGGAGGCACCCGCACATCGAAAAGATCTTTTGTCCCTCTGAGCAATTAGATCGAGCTTTGCTTCGCGGTCGTGGTGTTTGAAACAGCCCTGAAATGCGAATGAAGAGCAGTGTTTCATCCCTTGGGAGCGCTTGGTGACCTGGTATGCATATTGTCAGTGAAGAATCCACATCGAGGAATGCCATGCGCATCATTCATCGGTACGTCTTCACGTGCATCAGCTGTAACGCCGCGAGATGACGTCGAGCCACTTACCAATGGAATCTATGCCGATGATTCTCAACGTCGCCGGCTAGTGGCCGGATACACCGGAGCCTGCACGATTTGAGGAGTTCATATTTGTTTCCGATGTATCTTGACGGCTTCGGACGTCATGTATATGCCAAACGTATGATTCATTTGTATGTCATAAGGAATGCCAGTGACGGGGGATCGTCGGTCTCGTGGCGCACAAAAACGAGACCCCTTTTTTTGAGCATTTCTCCGAAGCTTCTTGAGCTTCCCGTACTCGTTGTTACGCCACTTTTTTGAATCGAGGCTTATGTACGTATAGCTGAACATTGATAAGTCGAATGACGCTACGTGTACGTGCGTACACGTATTGATGTCCACTACATGTATGGCGGAAGTGAGGCCATGCGACGTTTTTCGACGATACGATGCCGAGATTTCCGACTATTGTTGAGATGCTTTTGTCAACGTTTGTTCATACGTATGATATTGTGATTGCCTTGCGCGGGAATAAATAGTACAGAAGATGAAGCGTTGTGGTGAGCGCACCAAAGAGCGAGGATGTTGTTGAGTTGGCACAAAACTTGAGGGCTATGGAGGCCGTCAAAGTTCAGGAAGATACCCAGACCTCCATAGCAAAAACGTAGCGAGCGCAACTACCCAATGTCATTTGATAGATACCTCAACCTGAAAACCATCGTAAAGTCGTGACACTCTGCCTTCAGCGTGGACAGTTTTGCGGACACCAATCAAATCAACAAGACGCCATGTCCCAGAATATTCAGACACCGGGACACATCCCATGACTCGTCAATATGTCCTCGCAGGGCCCAAACCCTCTCCATCACCTCCATGGTCTCCTTTACCGTCCCAAAGACCTGTAAAGCACCTAGGCGATGCGCCAAAGTCCGGAAGTGCTCCTCCTCCTCTGGCTGGGCCAGACAACCCATCACACACATCGGCCAGGCTAGCGAGCGCAGACAAGAACCATTGGGTATATGTGCGAAGAGCTCAACCACCATTTCGATCGACCGCCGAATGTCGGGATGGAATGGCTGCCAGCCTGCAACGACCACGTCGAGATAGCTCCGGATGGCAAACAGCCATATCATCTGAAAACGGTGCTGCTGTGCAGAGTGTGCGGATGTGACGGGGTCAGATACCAACATGGGGAAGCTCTGAGGTAGATCCTGAAGACTGGATTGTTCCTGAAGCATTTCAAAACGTCTACCGACCGAGTCTGACAGCTCCCTCCCACGGTCACGCAACTCGATAACAGGCAATGTACCTGCCTGCTTCTGAACGCGTTTCCACGCCTCGAGGGTGGCAACATCCCCCAAGAGCTGTATCATCCAGTTGGGCAGGCCGAAGAACTCGTCCAGAAACAAAGGGCCCGCCGGCGCTGGTTCGACATGTCGTTTGTAGCGTTCGTCAGACGGCATAACAATGGGATGGTAGCTACACAAACGAGGTGTGGATCCCCAGGTCACGCTGGAGAGGACGTCAAGGTAGAGAAGGGTGGCCGTGAAGAAGCGAATCGCGGCTTGGTTGGTGCTCCAAGGCCGTCTGACTCCGATCTCGGGAGGAGGCCATCGCGGGCTGTACATGTCGTGAAGCGTCTCCATCCAGGCCTGAGGGTCTGGAAGGATCTGCAGAAACAATGCAATGGCGGCATCGAGATGCATTTTCCAATCGTCTTTTCCAGACGTGGCCACGGCGAAAAGGAGCATCTGCACGATGCTCTGCATGACGACGAGTTTTTCCCGCTTGCCCACTTTATCCGGAGCTTGGTTGAGTTTGCTCATATCCTTGCGCAGCTCTGATAGACCGAGCTCAAGCTGCATGTCGAACTTGTCCGTCACTCTCTTGGTGCATGACTCGAACCTCTTGTTCCCATTGGCCAGCAGAATGGCAAAGAAAGAGCTGGCAATGGATATGGCCGTATGATAGACAGACTTGTTGCTTTGAAGGACGTCGAGAATCCAGCCACGACCACCAGACAGAATACGCGGACGATAATGGGGAAACAAGTATGGAAAGACGTAATCCATATACATCATCAGGAAATGCAGGTCGCTGTCCGGGGCTGTCTTCGGATCCTCTTGCCGAGTAAAGACCTGTTCGTGCCAGGGCACTTCTCGCGGCGGCGATGCGGCGTGGGTGTTGCTGGACGTCGGCGACGAAGCTACGCCGTGGGTGTGAGAAGAGGGATCCGAGTCCGAGGCGCCCGAGCAAGCATTCATCTTCTCACGACGATTGATGTGAGGCGACTCATCGATGTGACTAATGGTGACCATCTTGGTGCCCGCTTCCAGCATGTCCAGATACTTGCGGTCTCGACGATGGCTCGCCTGGCTTTTGACCTGGAGCTTGATGCGCTCGGCCATTTCCTTCTGCCTGAACCCGCCGTCCATCCATTCTGGCTTCTCGTCTTGAAAGTAACATGTGATCTCGAGAGCTTTGCAGGTGTCGCACTCAGGTCTGTTCTCGGCGCACTTCTTGCGTCGGACGCGACAGGTCCAGCAGCCGCCCGAGGAGCGGGACTTGCTCGAGGACATGAAATGGCGGAACAGAGACATGGTGAAGAGGAAGAGATGCCCGATGAGCCAGGCTCCGTGTCGAATGCATGAGAGATGCGGGGGCGGACGTTAAATAGATGCCCATGGCTGGCTGGCTGGGATGGATGACGGGAGCCGCCAAGAATGGGATGATGCATGCCTGTTCCACCGGGGTCGGACACGACATGATGTTGCACTTTTTTCTGCTGCTTCTGGGGTCTGGACATGAAAATCATCTGTACGCAGGATTCAAGCACTCAACTGAGCCTTGTCGGGCACGTAATTACATGCATAGGTGGGTAAGCCTGCCGAAGCTTTGGGGGCCAAGACACGTTACGACTGCAGCAGGAGATGCAGCAGCACGTCGAAGCCATGCGAGTTGCGTTTCATCCGTGTTTTTGATTCGCGGGTTCCGTCGCCTGTCAGCAGCTCCGTGTCACGAAAATGATGTTGCTCGCACCCGTGGTTTGATTCATTGGACGATGCCATGCGATGCCATGTTTGGGCCCCAACTGCGGTCATGCGAAGATGAGGTATTAACCACCGGACTGCCAAACAGGGACGCACACGACATGGGCCCTGAGTGCCAGTGAACCCTCTCGCCACGCGGGGGTTGCAACCACTAATGCACAGTCAAGAGGCGCTAAAGCGGGTGGCGTTCGGAAGCTAAATTAGGCGTCCATCCATGGATGTTTGCGCATCTTCAATCTCTAATACATCCTGTAGTGAACATCTGTATTCCATCATGTATTAATATCGTGACCAAACATGCATACTAAAACGAATCCTTGCCATGACGCATTACATCCAAACCGACACCGTCCCTTGTTTGAAGCCCAGATTCAAACTCGTACATCAAGTAATACAAGCACAAACAAACGCCGATAACAAATTCGAACCTTTTTCTCCTCCTATTTTCCAACCCGAGTCTGCCTCTTGTCCAGTAAACCCAGGTCCCACCAGCCTTCGACGCGTTCCAGAAGCGTCTTCCGCTTTATTTTTGCTCCCGTGAGAGAGCCCTTTTCGTCCTGCGTTGGACTCGACCGACCAAGCGGAGTGGATCGTGTCAGAACAGGAGGAAGTTTCGGCATCGGTGGTATATCCTTGACCGGGCAAGGAGGCTCCTTCACTTTCGTCCGCTGCTGGCGAACCGGCGCCGTGGGGGGCGGAGGAAACCGGGGGTATCCGGCGACAGGGCGAGCAACATTCATGCTGAGGGCGTCGGACGAGTCGCTGTCATAGCTCTTGTCCACTTGTCTGCCCATGGCCACGGTACCCAGGCTCCTCGACTTCCCCAGCACTTGAGGAGCCTGTTTCCTCTCGTACACCCCACGGCCGCACCCTCATTCCAGATCCTTTGGCGGTGGACGCTGGCCGCCCTTGACGCGCTTCCAGAGGCAGATGGACGTGACGGACGACATGAAGTAGAGGACGCAGAGACTGACGCTCAGGCCCCAGATGGCCTTCAACTCGAAACAGGCCGCCTTATCCGGGTCAGCCCATTCAAAGTAGTCCTTGCGCGAGAGGTTGAGGAAGAGCGAGTGGATGAAGTTGGCCGTGTTGCCCTCGCTAGGCAGCGACGGACAAGACAGGTAGCTGACGGGCTTCCCCATGACGCAAGCCACGACGATGACGGCGACGAGACACATGGCGTCTGCCCCCGTGGAGATGAGCAGAGGGAGCATCGAGTCCCAGTACAGGATGTACGTGATGACGGTGTACACGACAGCGATGCACGCCTTGGTTCTTTATTAGTCTTGCCGAGACGAAGCCATCTTTCCATCACGGTTGAAGAGCACTCACCACCACGAGCGTGCCCACCAGGGCCGACGGAGCAACATAGTTAGCCGACACCATCTCCGCGATGAAATTGGACGTCAATCCAATGATGGTGATCAGGCACACCGCTTGCATGCCACGCATGGCCGTGAAGGTCATGCCCAGGGCACCGAGCGCCGGCGAAGGCATAGCGACAGGAGAAGCACGGGGAATCGAAAGCGAAAGTCGGGGTCGTGAACTGCACCGCGCCGTGCGGAGAGGCAGATGTTTAGAGTAGAACGGCAGAGTAGCCGAGGCAGAGTCGGCGGACGAAATCGTGGGCAAACAGCGAAGCCCGACGAGAAGCGTGGGCTCCGAGAAGAAAGAATATGCAAGAAATATCGGAGCAATCCCACCCTGTTACTTGGCCTGCTCACGTCTCTCGTGATTCTGACGAGAAGACAAGGTGTAAGAGGTATCTGGCGCAAGGTGTCGGTAATCGTAGTCGAAGAACAAAGACCGATCAGGAAAGAAGACAGAGTAGACAGAATCCGCGGCCGGTACAAAGGAAAACCCAAACAGAGAGGAAATGGGAAAGGTGGTTTGCCAAAGATGATGGAGCTCTGGGAAGCAAGAAGGATCACATGCGCAGGTCGGACCAGTCTTTTATACACGCAGCGTAACCGCTCTTTGTGGCTGTGATCCTAGCATTATCCAATACGGTCGGTTATCGAATCTGCTCTAAAAACAGCAATATGATGGCTCTCCCTTGGAAACCGGGACGAGCCATGGTAAGCAATATCATAGGACAAGCCGCGTTTCAAAACCCGACGCCAACACTCCATTGCTTGACCTGTGGAAAAGACAAGGATAAGGGGAAAACAACAAGTAAGATCTTTGTAGCGCAATGCCGGCATTTAAGTTTTGTTTGCCGCCCGTGCAAGATTCGAGGCGCGAGCGTTGTATCGCGAGGCGCCGGGGCACAGCCAATCGGGTGATGCACGACACCCCTGTCTCCCGGCGCCAACTGATGCGTCTCAGCGGATGCAGCGCCGTTAAGCGCGCTGCCGGGGCCGGCACACTCGGCCAATCCACATCCTATCGGGGTCAGACATCTGCGTTTCACGGTATAGTCTTGATTGGCCCAGATGGCATGCCAGCGATGTCGTTGAGGCTGAGCTGAGCCGAGCCGCAGAGGCAAGATAGGGGGCATTCCGTGTGTGACCTTGAGGCAGGCGACGAACGCAGGGAAACCAGTAAGCAGAGCTCTACGCAAATCCCCTTAAACGCTGCATAGCCCTCGGCGTCCGGGATTCATCTAGCAGATTCAACTTGTTCGCCAATACGCCTATGTGAGCTCCTAGTGTTCGAGCCAGCCTGCCCAGAAAGTGGCCAATTGGACTTCAGCCAAAATGTTCTACCTGGCTTAGTAAACTTTTCATCATCTGCGGTGTGTGAAAATGCAATACAGTGTAAGTCAGGAAATGATCGAGTGATTTAAGAGTGATAAGCTTATCCCAGCAGATCATCCGACTTGGACGCACCAGCGGCCGAGTTGCTTCCTTGGCTGGCCTGCGGCGCAGGGGCACCCCAGATCCCGGCACTGCTCTTTTCCTTTGCCAACTGGCCCATTGCAGGACCTGCGCCTGGGGTGCTCGACTTTTTGATGCCCCCACTGGCTTTGCCCCAGAGGGCACCAAACGCATCGCCACCAGCTGCGGCGGGCTTCGCATTGGAGCTTGTCACCGGCTTCATGCTGGCCATGGTGGTGGGTCCTGTCGGTTGGGGAGCAGTGTTTGCCGAAACATTCCTCGCAGCGGAATTTGCGGACTGTGTTTGGACATTTCCAAAATAATTAGGGCCCGATGGTTGGAAGCCGGTGGGGTTGGCAGGCTGTGTCTGAGTCACTGGCAGGTTCAGCGAGGAATAATTCGCCCCTGGCGTGGCAGTGGCACTGGGAGTCGGCGAGATCGATGATGTGTTGACCATGTGATGTAAGCCCGCCGTCTGCGGAGCCGACAAAGGCTGCGGTGCGGCGAACTGGGCTGTCGATAATGCTGACGAAGTGACCGGCGGAGACAAGGGTTGCGACGGCGCGCCAAACGCTGAGCTCGTGGCAGCCGGTGCCGCGGACTGGAAGTCGTCGAACTCGTCCTCATCATTTGTAGCTGTCAGGGCACCACTGGGCGAGCTCAAGGCAGCCAGGCCTGAGCTGTTCGCAGCCGACGGCGCCGTCGAAGTACTTTGAACGGGTTCGTCGAAAGAGAAAAGGTCGACTTCTGGCTCTTTCTGTTTTTTGGGCTCAGCTGCAGGCTTCTTAGCGGCCGCTCCTTGTGTCCTTCTGGCGGCATGCGAGGATGAGCCTGAAGGTCGGTCGCCCTCGTCAAACTCATCGTACTCCTCAAATCGATCCGCCCTGCTACTCGTATCTCGAAAGTCACTGGCTTGACCACCAAAACCTCCACCGTCCCCATAAACACCACCCGAGTAGCCACCGTATCCAGAAGAAGACTCGTTTCCGAACCCACTGTATCGATTTCGGCTACCAAGGTCGCTGCCAAACGTCATGCCGCCCTCAACGCCGGTATACTTGTTCTTGGTAGCGCGAGCTTTCTTTCTCTCCGCTCGGATTCGCTCGACATCACCCAGAAGCTCAGCCAGCTCTTTGGCGCGGTTTCGGACGTTGAGGCCTTGATCTTTGCCATTTTGATCGATAAAGTGGAATTGGCGCAACATCTTGAGCAGAGTGATATGACCTCGAGCATCATCAATGACTCGTTCGGAGCCATGCTTGATGAGGAACTCGAGCAGTTGTAGAGCTTTGTAGATCTGCCGCCACTCTTCGGCCGCCTTTTCGGTGAATCGACGATAGATCATGGGCATGATTTCGTTAAGTGTTTGACTAGTGATCGAATCAGCAACAGCTGGAGACCCATCAGATCTATTCATGCGCACTAATTGAAAGTCGCGTTCGCAATCTCTTGCATAGTCGTAGATGAGGCGCCCCAAGGCTCGTTGTTGGTGGCCTCTCGAACCTGTGGTGGATGTGTGAGCTACCGGCCTCGAACTCGAAACCGCCCGCTGCTGGAAGTTTTACCTTGGCCTCCATCTCTGTGTAGTTCATGACAGCTATGGTTTGAACAGGTTAGATGGGGATGCGAGGGCTTGGTTGGTAGGGTGCAATTACCATTTTGGGCTTTTCGAAAACCAGCCTTGAGGTCATACAAGGTCAGGTTGGAGACCGTGCTCTTGAGGTCGTTGAGGTCCATTTTGGAGCAGGCTCATGGAGATGAAACAGAGGAGCAGAATGCGAGAGTGAGGTGAGCAGATGTCGGAGCAATGCGAAGCTGTGACGGCTCGGTAGGGAGGTGACCTCTTGTGCTCGTTAGTAGTCTAACGACCCGCCCGACTGTCGGGAGCCACGACCCACGGGCATTCGTTCAAAGACGTATCACGTGATTACGTGGGAGGAGGTAGTCAGCCATTTATTTATGCCTTCAGGAGTGGTAGGTGCAACGTGAGGTGGCCAGATCATGATGAATGTTCGTCCAGCTGAGCGTGATACCGCGAATCCTGTTCAATCAGCCTGAGAAATGAAACTCGGAGAGCAATTTCAACATGGTCTTCGAATTTGCTAAATATGATTATTTCAATGACAATTGGGTCTCTCAAGAGCAAAGGACATATCTTAAACAAGTCGGTAATGCAGCTGATAGTGCGCACATTTGCGGGGCGCCAGCAAGCCTTGGGCCCCGTGCGCCGTACCTACAGTGGTCATACATCGCTGTGGGACTCGGAACGCGACTCCAGTCGTAGAAAGGGAGCGCAACTAAAACTTTTTCTCTTCATTTCTGTTGTCATAGTCCCTTCGTGGTCGCTGTAATTATCTTCATTGCCTTCCTTACTGCCATCAATATCGAAAATTTCTCTCTCTCACGACATCAAGTCTATCACCAGGTATGTGCTCAGACTTACTCGTCCGTTGCGTGGTTCAAGATATGAGCTTCATTATGCCATGCCCAACGGAGCTCGGCTCTGGTGGCGACAAGTGTCCCGTTTAACGACTCCCTGGGCGTCACTCATTGGTTCGGCACCCCATCTGAACAGGGCAACACGTTACCACTCGATCTCAAATTTCAAAAGGTGGCAGTCTGCCTTTCGTCAACCCTTTACGACCGTCTGCAATTCGAGGGCGCCTCTCGCGATGCCATCTTGGGCTCTCAGCCCCTGAGCAAGAGCTATGCTTGCCGTCACGGACTGGGGTGGTCCCCGCTGCCATGTACTGCATGCTGCCACGTGTGCCGCTTTGCTGAGGTACTGAGCTGCTGAGCTGCATGAGAGCTTACGTCCCCACAGCCCCCGTTTTCCCGCAGAAGTGCTACTGCTGCTGCTCTTTGACAGAGTGCCTCGATCGAGTTGACGCCGATGCCTCCGGCCCCCCGTTGAAGAAAACGAGGCCAACAGGAGCTCTGTTTGTAGCTTGGTTGGTCGAATGCGGCGTGGCGGCGTCCGGGGGCTTCACGTGATTCCATCGCCCAACCTCTCCTTGACCCGGATTGAGGCATTGTTATTGGCTGAAGCTTGTCTTGCTGCTGCTGCTAACATTCGAGTGCCCCTCCAGAACGTTTTTGGAAGATGAGATCAACGCTCCTCCGACCCCACTATAACAACCTCTGCACTCGCGCCTCGACTGCTTTCTCTCCTTCGCACCTCGCCTCATCATTCAGACCCAATTCTTCTCGATTCTTCTCAGCATCATCCGTCATCATGGGTAGACAAGTGTAAGTTTCACTCATCGTCAAACACGATAGGACATTTTTGCTCATCATTCTCATCCATAGCTTCTTCGACCTCAAGTGGAAGGGTCCGGTCTTCGAGAACTCCAAGCCGAAGAGCGCCGAACCCGTTGGTAAGTCTTCTCCCAGCATGCTCATCTTTCCCACGACCGTGAAGACGCTACTCCAAGACCCTCTGTTTTTCCTGAATCATGTTGCTGACAGGCGAATGGTGAAGATCAGCAGGGCCGTATCAGGTTTGAGCTGTTCGACGACGTCGTTCCCAAGACGACGGCCAACTTCCGCGCTCTTTGCACCGGCGAAAAGGGCTTCGGCTACAAGGGCTCCGCCTTCCATCGTATCATCCCCCAATTCATGCTCCAGGGTGGTGACTTCACCCGTGGTAACGTATGAGCGTCCTCGAGAAAGAAAGCAAGCTGAACGACCCGAAGCTGATTCCAAGTGGCAGGGCACTGGTGGCAAATCCATCTACGGAGAAAAGTTTGCCGATGAGAACTTCAGCCTCAAGCATAAGGAGCCCGGTTACCTCTCGATGGCGAACGCCGGCCCCAACACGTGAGTCGATTCC